>JAWZYU010000466.1:0-130761 GCA_038380435.1 Ryuthela nishihirai | reverse complement strand
ATGTGTTCCTGTTACGAGTTCCCGCCAAGTGACCCGGGGGAGGTAGTTTTTCGCGCTCTCGGGCACCTGTCGGGTGTTCCCGCCTCATGTCCCGGGGGAGTTTTTTCCTCCTGTGGTCTCGGGCCCCCGTTACGAGTTCCCGCCAAGTGACCCGGGGGAGGTAGTTTTTCGCGCTCTCGGGCAACTGTCGGGTGTTCCCGCCTCATGTCCCGGGGGAGTTTTTTTTTCCTCTGGTCTCGGGCACCCGTTACGAGTTCCCGCCTCAGTGACCCGGGGGAGGTAGTTTTTCGCGCTCTCGGGCAACTGTCGGGTGTTCCCGCCTCATGTCCCGGGGGATTTTTTTTTTCCTCTGGTCTCGGGCACCCGTTACGAGTTCCCGCCTCATGACCCGGGGGAGGTAGTTTTTCGCGCTCTCGGGCAACTGTCGGGTGTTCCCGCCTCATGTCCCGGGGGATTTTTTTTTTCCTCTGGTCTCGGGCACCCGTTACGAGTTCCCGCCTCATGACCCGGGGGAGGTAGTTTTTCGCGCTCTCGGGCAACTGTCGGGTGTTCCCGCCTCATGTCCCGGGGGATTTTTTTTTTCCTCTGGTCTCGGGCACCCGTTACGAGTTCCCGCCTCATGACCCGGGGGAGGTAGTTTTTCGCGCTCTCGGGCAACTGTCGGGTGTTCCCGCCTCATGTCCCGGGGGATTTTTTTTTTCCTCTGGTCTCGGGCACCCGTTACGAGTTCCCGCCTCATGACCCGGGGGAGGTAGTTTTTCGCGCTCTCGGGCAACTGTCGGGTGTTCCCGTCTCATGTCCCGGGGGATTTTTTTTCCCTCTGGTCTCGGGCACCCGTTACGAGTTCCCGCCTCATGACCCGGGGGAGGTAGTTTTTCGCGCTCTCGGGCACCTGTCGGGTGTTCCCGCCTCATGTCCCGGGGGAGTTTTTTTCTCCTCTGGTCTCGGGCCCCCGTTACGAGTTCCCGCCAAGTGACCCGGGGGAGGTAGTTTTTCGCGCTCTCGGGCAACTGTCGGGTGTTCCCGCCTCATGTCCCGGGGGATTTTTTTTTTCCTCTGGTCTCGGGCACCCGTTACGAGTTCCCGCCTCATGACCCGGGGGAGGTAGTTTTTCGCGCTCTCGGGCAACTGTCGGGTGTTCCCGCCTCATGTCCCGGGGGATTTTTTTTTCCTCTGGTCTCGGGCACCCGTTACGAGTTCCCGCCTCATGACCCGGGGGAGGTAGTTTTTCGCGCTCTCGGGCAACTGTCGGGTGTTCCCGCCTCATGTCCCGGGGGATTTTTTTTTTCCTCTGGTCTCGGGCACCCGTTACGAGTTCCCGCCTCATGACCCGGGGGAGGTAGTTTTTCGCGCTCTCGGGCAACTGTCGGGTGTTCCCGCCTCATGTCCCGGGGGATTTTTTTTTTCCTCTGGTCTCGGGCACCCGTTACGAGTTCCCGCCTCATGACCCGGGGGAGGTAGTTTTTCGCGCTCTCGGGCAACTGTCGGGTGTTCCCGCCTCATGTCCCGGGGGATTTTTTTTTTCCTCTGGTCTCGGGCACCCGTTACGAGTTCCCGCCTCATGACCCGGGGGAGGTAGTTTTTCGCGCTCTCGGGCAACTGTCGGGTGTTCCCGCCTCATGTCCCGGGGGATTTTTTTTTTCCTCTGGTCTCGGGCACCCGTTACGAGTTCCCGCCTCATGACCCGGGGGAGGTAGTTTTTCGCGCTCTCGGGCAACTGTCGGGTGTTCCCGCCTCATGTCCCGGGGGATTTTTTTTTTCCTCTGGTCTCGGGCACCCGTTACGAGTTCCCGCCTCATGACCCGGGGGAGGTAGTTTTTCGCGCTCTCGGGCAACTGTCGGGTGTTCCCGCCTCATGTCCCGGGGGATTTTTTTTTTCCTCTGGTCTCGGGCACCCGTTACGAGTTCCCGCCTCATGACCCGGGGGAGGTAGTTTTTCGCGCTCTCGGGCACCTGTCGGGTGTTCCCGCCTCATGTCCCGGGGGAGTTTTTTCCTCCTGTGGTCTCGGGCCCCCGTTACGAGTTCCCGCCAAGTGACCCGGGGGAGGTAGTTTTTCGCGCTCTCGGGCAACTGTCGGGTGTTCCCGCCTCATGTCCCGGGGGATTTTTTTTTTCCTCTGGTCTCGGGCACCCGTTACGAGTTCCCGCCTCATGACCCGGGGGAGGTAGTTTTTCGCGCTCTCGGGCAACTGTCGGGTGTTCCCGCCTCATGTCCCGGGGGATTTTTTTTTTCCTCTGGTCTCGGGCACCCGTTACGAGTTCCCGCCTCATGACCCGGGGGAGGTAGTTTTTCGCGCTCTCGGGCAACTGTCGGGTGTTCCCGCCTCATGTCCCGGGGGATTTTTTTTTTCCTCTGGTCTCGGGCACCCGTTACGAGTTCCCGCCTCATGACCCGGGGGAGGTAGTTTTTCGCGCTCTCGGGCAACTGTCGGGTGTTCCCGCCTCATGTCCCGGGGGATTTTTTTTTTCCTCTGGTCTCGGGCACCCGTTACGAGTTCCCGCCTCATGACCCGGGGGAGGTAGTTTTTCGCGCTCTCGGGCAACTGTCGGGTGTTCCCGCCTCATGTCCCGGGGGATTTTTTTTTTCCTCTGGTCTCGGGCACCCGTTACGAGTTCCCGCCTCATGACCCGGGGGAGGTAGTTTTTCGCGCTCTCGGGCAACTGTCGGGTGTTCCCGCCTCATGTCCCGGGGGATTTTTTTTTTCCTCTGGTCTCGGGCACCCGTTACGAGTTCCCGCCTCATGACCCGGGGGAGGTAGTTTTTCGCGCTCTCGGGCAACTGTCGGGTGTTCCCGCCTCATGTCCCGGGGGATTTTTTTTTCCTCTGGTCTCGGGCACCCGTTACGAGTTCCCGCCTCATGACCCAGGGGAGGTAGTTTTTCGCGCTCTCGGGCAACTGTCGGGTGTTCCCGCCTCATGTCCCGGGGGATTTTTTTTTTCCTCTGGTCTCGGGCACCCGTTACGAGTTCCCGCCTCATGACCCGGGGGAGGTAGTTTTTCGCGCTCTCGGGCAACTGTCGGGTGTTCCCGCCTCATGTCCCGGGGGATTTTTTTTTTCCTCTGGTCTCGGGCACCCGTTACGAGTTCCCGCCTCATGACCCGGGGGAGGTAGTTTTTCGCGCTCTCGGGCAACTGTCGGGTGTTCCCGCCTCATGTCCCGGGGGATTTTTTTTTTCCTCTGGTCTCGGGCACCCGTTACGAGTTCCCGCCTCATGACCCGGGGGAGGTAGTTTTTCGCGCTCTCGGGCAACTGTCGGGTGTTCCCGCCTCATGTCCCGGGGGATTTTTTTTTTCCTCTGGTCTCGGGCACCCGTTACGAGTTCCCGCCTCATGACCCGGGGGAGGTAGTTTTTCGCGCTCTCGGGCAACTGTCGGGTGTTCCCGCCTCATGTCCCGGGGGATTTTTTTTTTCCTCTGGTCTCGGGCACCCGTTACGAGTTCCCGCCTCATGACCCGGGGGAGGTAGTTTTTCGCGCTCTCGGGCACCTGTCGGGTGTTCCCGCCTCATGTCCCGGGGGAGTTTTTTCCTCCTGTGGTCTCGGGCCCCCGTTACGAGTTCCCGCCATGTGACCCGGGGGAGGTAGTTTTTCGCGCTCTCGGGCAACTGTCGGGTGTTCCCGCCTCATGTCCCGGGGGAATTTTTTTTTCCTCTGGTCTCGGGCACCCGTTACGAGTTCCCGCCTCATGACCCGGGGGAGGTAGTTTTTCGCGCTCTCGGGCAACTGTCGGGTGTTCCCGCCTCATGTCCCGGGGGATTTTTTTTTTCCTCTGGTCTCGGGCACCCGTTACGAGTTCCCGCCTCATGACCCGGGGGAGGTAGTTTTTCGCGCTCTCGGGCAACTGTCGGGTGTTCCCGCCTCATGTCCCGGGGGATTTTTTTTTTCCTCTGGTCTCGGGCACCCGTTACGAGTTCCCGCCTCATGACCCGGGGGAGGTAGTTTTTCGCGCTCTCGGGCAACTGTCGGGTGTTCCCGCCTCATGTCCCGGGGGATTTTTTTTTTCCTCTGGTCTCGGGCACCCGTTACGAGTTCCCGCCAAGTGACCCGGGGGAGGTAGTTTTTCGCGCTCTCGGGCAACTGTCGGGTGTTCCCGCCTCATGTCCCGGGGGATTTTTTTTTTCCTCTGGTCTCGGGCACCCGTTACGAGTTCCCGCCTCATGACCCGGGGGAGGTAGTTTTTCGCGCTCTCGGGCAACTGTCGGGTGTTCCCGCCTCATGTCCCGGGGGATTTTTTTTTTCCTCTGGTCTCGGGCACCCGTTACGAGTTCCCGCCTCATGACCCGGGGGAGGTAGTTTTTCGCGCTCTCGGGCAACTGTCGGGTGTTCCCGCCTCATGTCCCGGGGGATTTTTTTTTTCCTCTGGTCTCGGGCACCCGTTACGAGTTCCCGCCTCATGACCCGGGGGAGGTAGTTTTTCGCGCTCTCGGGCAACTGTCGGGTGTTCCCGCCTCATGTCCCGGGGGATTTTTTTTTTCCTCTGGTCTCGGGCACCCGTTACGAGTTCCCGCCTCATGACCCGGGGGAGGTAGTTTTTCGCGCTCTCGGGCAACTGTCGGGTGTTCCCGCCTCATGTCCCGGGGGATTTTTTTTTTCCTCTGGTCTCGGGCACCCGTTACGAGTTCCCGCCTCATGACCCGGGGGAGGTAGTTTTTCGCGCTCTCGGGCAACTGTCGGGTGTTCCCGCCTCATGTCCCGGGGGATTTTTTTTTTCCTCTGGTCTCGGGCACCCGTTACGAGTTCCCGCCTCATGACCCGGGGGAGGTAGTTTTTCGCGCTCTCGGGCAACTGTCGGGTGTTCCCGCCTCATGTCCCGGGGGATTTTTTTTTTCCTCTGGTCTCGGGCACCCGTTACGAGTTCCCGCCTCATGACCCGGGGGAGGTAGTTTTTCGCGCTCTCGGGCAACTGTCGGGTGTTCCCGCCTCATGTCCCGGGGGATTTTTTTTTTCCTCTGGTCTCGGGCACCCGTTACGAGTTCCCGCCTCATGACCCGGGGGAGGTAGTTTTCGCGCTCTCGGGCAACTGTCGGGTGTTCCCGCCTCATGTCCCGGGGGAGTTTTTTCCTCCTGTGGTCTCGGGCACCCGTCGGGAGTTCCCGCCAAGTGACCCGGGGGTGGTAGTTTTTTGTGCTCTCGGGCACCTGTCGGGTGTTCCCGCACATTCGTGGCCCTAAGAGACTTTCTCCATAGGAGATCAGAGACGGTTGGATTTGAATTCGAATTTCTGCACACGAAACTCTTCCAGTGCAGCTTTGTGAAGCAAATCCTTAAGAATGTGTTCCTGTTACGAGTTCCCGCCAAGTGACCCGGGGGAGGTAGTTTTTCGTGCTCTCGGGCACCTGTCGGGTGTTCCCGCCTCATGTCCCGGGGGAGTTTTTTCCTCCTGTGGTCCCGGGCCCCCGTTACGAGTTCCCGCCAAGTGACCCGGGGGAGGTAGTTTTTCGCGCTCTCGGGCAACTGTCGGGTGTTCCCGCCTCATGTCCCGGGGGAGTTTTTTTTTCCTCTGGTCTCGGGCACCCGTTACGAGTTCCCGCCTCATGACCCGGGGGAGGTAGTTTTTCGCGCTCTCGGGCAACTGTCGGGTGTTCCCGCCTCATGTCCCGGGGGATTTTTTTTTTCCTCTGGTCTCGGGCACCCGTTACGAGTTCCCGCCTCATGACCCGGGGGAGGTAGTTTTTCGCGCTCTCGGGCAACTGTCGGGTGTTCCCGCCTCATGTCCCGGGGGATTTTTTTTTTCCTCTGGTCTCGGGCACCCGTTACGAGTTCCCGCCTCATGACCCGGGGGAGGTAGTTTTTCGCGCTCTCGGGCAACTGTCGGGTGTTCCCGCCTCATGTCCCGGGGGATTTTTTTTTTCCTCTGGTCTCGGGCACCCGTTACGAGTTCCCGCCTCATGACCCGGGGGAGGTAGTTTTTCGCGCTCTCGGGCAACTGTCGGGTGTTCCCGCCTCATGTCCCGGGGGATTTTTTTTTTCCTCTGGTCTCGGGCACCCGTTACGAGTTCCCGCCTCATGACCCGGGGGAGGTAGTTTTTCGCGCTCTCGGGCAACTGTCGGGTGTTCCCGCCTCATGTCCCGGGGGATTTTTTTTTTCCTCTGGTCTCGGGCACCCGTTACGAGTTCCCGCCTCATGACCCGGGGGAGGTAGTTTTTCGCGCTCTCGGGCACCTGTCGGGTGTTCCCGCCTCATGTCCCGGGGGAGTTTTTTCCTCCTGTGGTCTCGGGCCCCCGTTACGAGTTCCCGCCAAGTGACCCGGGGGAGGTAGTTTTTCGCGCTCTCGGGCAACTGTCGGGTGTTCCCGCCTCATGTCCCGGGGGATTTTTTTTTTCCTCTGGTCTCGGGCACCCGTTACGAGTTCCCGCCTCATGACCCGGGGGAGGTAGTTTTTCGCGCTCTCGGGCAACTGTCGGGTGTTCCCGCCTCATGTCCCGGGGGATTTTTTTTTTCCTCTGGTCTCGGGCACCCGTTACGAGTTCCCGCCTCATGACCCGGGGGAGGTAGTTTTTCGCGCTCTCGGGCAACTGTCGGGTGTTCCCGCCTCATGTCCCGGGGGATTTTTTTTTTCCTCTGGTCTCGGGCACCCGTTACGAGTTCCCGCCTCATGACCCGGGGGAGGTAGTTTTTCGCGCTCTCGGGCAACTGTCGGGTGTTCCCGCCTCATGTCCCGGGGGATTTTTTTTTTCCTCTGGTCTCGGGCACCCGTTACGAGTTCCCGCCAAGTGACCCGGGGGAGGTAGTTTTTCGCGCTCTCGGGCAACTGTCGGGTGTTCCCGCCTCATGTCCCGGGGGATTTTTTTTTTCCTCTGGTCTCGGGCACCCGTTACGAGTTCCCGCCTCATGACCCGGGGGAGGTAGTTTTTCGCGCTCTCGGGCACCTGTCGGGTGTTCCCGCCTCATGTCCCGGGGGAGTTTTTTCCTCCTGTGGTCTCGGGCCCCCGTTACGAGTTCCCGCCAAGTGACCCGGGGGAGGTAGTTTTTCGCGCTCTCGGGCAACTGTCGGGTGTTCCCGCCTCATGTCCCGGGGGATTTTTTTTTTCCTCTGGTCTCGGGCACCCGTTACGAGTTCCCGCCTCATGACCCGGGGGAGGTAGTTTTTCGCGCTCTCGGGCAACTGTCGGGTGTTCCCGCCTCATGTCCCGGGGGATTTTTTTTTTCCTCTGGTCTCGGGCACCCGTTACGAGTTCCCGCCTCATGACCCGGGGGAGGTAGTTTTTCGCGCTCTCGGGCAACTGTCGGGTGTTCCCGCCTCATGTCCCGGGGGATTTTTTTTTTCCTCTGGTCTCGGGCACCCGTTACGAGTTCCCGCCTCATGACCCGGGGGAGGTAGTTTTTCGCGCTCTCGGGCAACTGTCGGGTGTTCCCGCCTCATGTCCCGGGGGATTTTTTTTTTCCTCTGGTCTCGGGCACCCGTTACGAGTTCCCGCCTCATGACCCGGGGGAGGTAGTTTTTCGCGCTCTCGGGCAACTGTCGGGTGTTCCCGCCTCATGTCCCGGGGGATTTTTTTTTTCCTCTGGTCTCGGGCACCCGTTACGAGTTCCCGCCTCATGACCCGGGGGAGGTAGTTTTTCGCGCTCTCGGGCAACTGTCGGGTGTTCCCGCCTCATGTCCCGGGGGATTTTTTTTTTCCTCTGGTCTCGGGCACCCGTTACGAGTTCCCGCCTCATGACCCGGGGGAGGTAGTTTTTCGCGCTCTCGGGCAACTGTCGGGTGTTCCCGCCTCATGTCCCGGGGGATTTTTTTTTTCCTCTGGTCTCGGGCACCCGTTACGAGTTCCCGCCTCATGACCCGGGGGAGGTAGTTTTTCGCGCTCTCGGGCAACTGTCGGGTGTTCCCGCCTCATGTCCCGGGGGAGTTTTTTCCTCCTGTGGTCTCGGGCACCCGTCGGGAGTTCCCGCCAAGTGACCCGGGGGAGGTAGTTTTTCGCGCTCTCGGGCACCTGTCGGGTGTTCCCGCCTCATGTCCCGGGGGAGTTTTTTCGTCCTGTGGTCTCGGGCACCCGTCGGGAGTTCCCGCCAAGTGACCCGGGGGTGGTAGTTTTTTGTGCTCTCGGGCACCTGTCGGGTGTTCCCGCACATTCGTGGCCCTAAGAGACTTTCTCCATAGGAGATCAGAGACGGTTGGATTTGAATTCGAATTTCTGCACACGAAACTCTTCCAGTGCAGCTTTGTGAAGCAAATCCTTAAGAATGTGTTCCTGTTACGAGTTCCCGCCAAGTGACCCGGGGGAGGTAGTTTTTCGTGCTCTCGGGCACCTGTCGGGTGTTCCCGCCTCATGTCCCGGGGGAGTTTTTTCCTCCTGTGGTCTCGGGCCCCCGTTACGAGTTCCCGCCAAGTGACCCGGGGGAGGTAGTTTTTCGTGCTCTCGGGCAACTGTCGGGTGTTCCCGCCTCATGTCCCGGGGGAGTTTTTTTTTCCTCTGGTCTCGGGCACCCGTTACGAGTTCCCGCCTCATGACCCGGGGGAGGTAGTTTTTCGCGCTCTCGGGCAACCGTCGGGTGTTCCCGCCTCATGTCCCGGGGGATTTTTTTTTTCCTCTGGTCTCGGGCACCCGTTACGAGTTCCCGCCTCATGACCCGGGGGAGGTAGTTTTTCGCGCTCTCGGGCAACTGTCGGGTGTTCCCGCCTCATGTCCCGGGGGATTTTTTTTTTCCTCTGGTCTCGGGCACCCGTTACGAGTTCCCGCCTCATGACCCGGGGGAGGTAGTTTTTCGCGCTCTCGGGCAACTGTCGGGTGTTCCCGCCTCATGTCCCGGGGGATTTTTTTTTTCCTCTGGTCTCGGGCACCCGTTACGAGTTCCCGCCTCATGACCCGGGGGAGGTAGTTTTTCGCGCTCTCGGGCAACTGTCGGGTGTTCCCGCCTCATGTCCCGGGGGATTTTTTTTTTCCTCTGGTCTCGGGCACCCGTTACGAGTTCCCGCCTCATGACCCGGGGGAGGTAGTTTTTCGCGCTCTCGGGCAACTGTCGGGTGTTCCCGCCTCATGTCCCGGGGGATTTTTTTTTTCCTCTGGTCTCGGGCACCCGTTACGAGTTCCCGCCTCATGACCCGGGGGAGGTAGTTTTTCGCGCTCTCGGGCACCTGTCGGGTGTTCCCGCCTCATGTCCCGGGGGAGTTTTTTCCTCCTGTGGTCTCGGGCCCCCGTTACGAGTTCCCGCCAAGTGACCCGGGGGAGGTAGTTTTTCGCGCTCTCGGGCAACTGTCGGGTGTTCCCGCCTCATGTCCCGGGGGATTTTTTTTTTCCTCTGGTCTCGGGCACCCGTTACGAGTTCCCGCCTCATGACCCGGGGGAGGTAGTTTTTCGCGCTCTCGGGCAACTGTCGGGTGTTCCCGCCTCATGTCCCGGGGGATTTTTTTTTTCCTCTGGTCTCGGGCACCCGTTACGAGTTCCCGCCTCATGACCCGGGGGAGGTAGTTTTTCGCGCTCTCGGGCAACTGTCGGGTGTTCCCGCCTCATGTCCCGGGGGATTTTTTTTTTCCTCTGGTCTCGGGCACCCGTTACGAGTTCCCGCCTCATGACCCGGGGGAGGTAGTTTTTCGCGCTCTCGGGCAACTGTCGGGTGTTCCCGCCTCATGTCCCGGGGGATTTTTTTTTTCCTCTGGTCTCGGGCACCCGTTACGAGTTCCCGCCAAGTGACCCGGGGGAGGTAGTTTTCGCGCTCTCGGGCAACTGTCGGGTGTTCCCGCCTCATGTCCCGGGGGATTTTTTTTTTCCTCTGGTCTCGGGCACCCGTTACGAGTTCCCGCCTCATGACCCGGGGGAGGTAGTTTTTCGCGCTCTCGGGCAACTGTCGGGTGTTCCCGCCTCATGTCCCGGGGGATTTTTTTTTTCCTCTGGTCTCGGGCACCCGTTACGAGTTCCCGCCTCATGACCCGGGGGAGGTAGTTTTTCGCGCTCTCGGGCAACTGTCGGGTGTTCCCGCCTCATGTCCCGGGGGATTTTTTTTTTCCTCTGGTCTCGGGCACCCGTTACGAGTTCCCGCCTCATGACCCGGGGGAGGTAGTTTTTCGCGCTCTCGGGCAACTGTCGGGTGTTCCCGCCTCATGTCCCGGGGGATTTTTTTTTTCCTCTGGTCTCGGGCACCCGTTACGAGTTCCCGCCTCATGACCCGGGGGAGGTAGTTTTTCGCGCTCTCGGGCAACTGTCGGGTGTTCCCGCCTCATGTCCCGGGGGATTTTTTTTTTCCTCTGGTCTCGGGCACCCGTTACGAGTTCCCGCCTCATGACCCGGGGGAGGTAGTTTTTCGCGCTCTCGGGCAACTGTCGGGTGTTCCCGCCTCATGTCCCGGGGGATTTTTTTTTTCCTCTGGTCTCGGGCACCCGTTACGAGTTCCCGCCTCATGACCCGGGGGAGGTAGTTTTTCGCGCTCTCGGGCAACTGTCGGGTGTTCCCGCCTCATGTCCCGGGGGATTTTTTTTTTCCTCTGGTCTCGGGCACCCGTTACGAGTTCCCGCCTCATGACCCGGGGGAGGTAGTTTTTCGTGCTCTCGGGCAACTGTCGGGTGTTCCCGCCTCATGTCCCGGGGGATTTTTTTTTTCCTCTGGTCTCGGGCACCCGTTACGAGTTCCCGCCTCATGACCCGGGGGAGGTAGTTTTTCGCGCTCTCGGGCAACTGTCGGGTGTTCCCGCCTCATGTCCCGGGGGAGTTTTTTCCTCCTGTGGTCTCGGGCACCCGTCGGGAGTTCCCGCCAAGTGACCCGGGGGAGGTAGTTTTTTGCGCTCTCGGGCACCTGTCGGGTGTTCCCGCCTCATGTCCCGGGGGAGTTTTTTCGTCCTGTGGTCTCGGGCACCCGTCGGGAGTTCCCGCCAAGTGACCCGGGGGTGGTAGTTTTTTGTGCTCTCGGGCACCTGTCGGGTGTTCCCGCACATTCGTGGCCCTAAGAGACTTTCTCCATAGGAGATCAGAGACGGTTGGATTTGAATTCGAATTTCTGCACACGAAACTCTTCCAGTGCAGCTTTGTGAAGCAAATCCTTAAGAATGTGTTCCTGTTACGAGTTCCCGCCAAGTGACCCGGGGGAGGTAGTTTTTCGTGCTCTCGGGCACCTGTCGGGTGTTCCCGCCTCATGTTCCGGGGGAGTTTTTTCCTCCTGTGGTCTCGGGCCCCCGTTACGAGTTCCCGCCAAGTGACCCGGGGGAGGTAGTTTTTCGTGCTCTCGGGCAACTGTCGGGTGTTCCCGCCTCATGTCCCGGGGGAGTTTTTTTTTCCTCTGGTCTCGGGCACCCGTTACGAGTTCCCGCCTCATGACCCGGGGGAGGTAGTTTTTCGCGCTCTCGGGCAACTGTCGGGTGTTCCCGCCTCATGTCCCGGGGGATTTTTTTTTTCCTCTGGTCTCGGGCACCCGTTACGAGTTCCCGCCTCATGACCCGGGGGAGGTAGTTTTTCGCGCTCTCGGGCAACTGTCGGGTGTTCCCGCCTCATGTCCCGGGGGATTTTTTTTTTCCTCTGGTCTCGGGCACCCGTTACGAGTTCCCGCCTCATGACCCGGGGGAGGTAGTTTTTCGCGCTCTCGGGCAACTGTCGGGTGTTCCCGCCTCATGTCCCGGGGGATTTTTTTTTTCCTCTGGTCTCGGGCACCCGTTACGAGTTCCCGCCTCATGACCCGGGGGAGGTAGTTTTTCGCGCTCTCGGGCAACTGTCGGGTGTTCCCGCCTCATGTCCCGGGGGATTTTTTTTTTCCTCTGGTCTCGGGCACCCGTTACGAGTTCCCGCCTCATGACCCGGGGGAGGTAGTTTTTCGCGCTCTCGGGCAACTGTCGGGTGTTCCCGCCTCATGTCCCGGGGGATTTTTTTTTTCCTCTGGTCTCGGGCACCCGTTACGAGTTCCCGCCTCATGACCCGGGGGAGGTAGTTTTTCGCGCTCTCGGGCACCTGTCGGGTGTTCCCGCCTCATGTCCCGGGGGAGTTTTTTCCTCCTGTGGTCTCGGGCCCCCGTTACGAGTTCCCGCCAAGTGACCCGGGGGAGGTAGTTTTTCGCGCTCTCGGGCAACTGTCGGGTGTTCCCGCCTCATGTCCCGGGGGATTTTTTTTTTCCTCTGGTCTCGGGCACCCGTTACGAGTTCCCGCCTCATGACCCGGGGGAGGTAGTTTTTCGCGCTCTCGGGCAACTGTCGGGTGTTCCCGCCTCATGTCCCGGGGGATTTTTTTTTTCCTCTGGTCTCGGGCACCCGTTACGAGTTCCCGCCTCATGACCCGGGGGAGGTAGTTTTTCGCGCTCTCGGGCAACTGTCGGGTGTTCCCGCCTCATGTCCCGGGGGATTTTTTTTTTCCTCTGGTCTCGGGCACCCGTTACGAGTTCCCGCCTCATGACCCGGGGGAGGTAGTTTTTCGCGCTCTCGGGCAACTGTCGGGTGTTCCCGCCTCATGTCCCGGGGGATTTTTTTTTTCCTCTGGTCTCGGGCACCCGTTACGAGTTCCCGCCAAGTGACCCGGGGGAGGTAGTTTTTCGCGCTCTCGGGCAACTGTCGGGTGTTCCCGCCTCATGTCCCGGGGGATTTTTTTTTCCTCTGGTCTCGGGCACCCGTTACGAGTTCCCGCCTCATGACCCGGGGGAGGTAGTTTTTCGCGCTCTCGGGCAACTGTCGGGTGTTCCCGCCTCATGTCCCGGGGGATTTTTTTTTTCCTCTGGTCTCGGGCACCCGTTACGAGTTCCCGCCTCATGACCCGGGGGAGGTAGTTTTTCGCGCTCTCGGGCAACTGTCGGGTGTTCCCGCCTCATGTCCCGGGGGATTTTTTTTTTCCTCTGGTCTCGGGCACCCGTTACGAGTTCCCGCCTCATGACCCGGGGGAGGTAGTTTTTCGCGCTCTCGGGCAACTGTCGGGTGTTCCCGCCTCATGTCCCGGGGGATTTTTTTTTTCCTCTGGTCTCGGGCACCCGTTACGAGTTCCCGCCTCATGACCCGGGGGAGGTAGTTTTTCGCGCTCTCGGGCAACTGTCGGGTGTTCCCGCCTCATGTCCCGGGGGATTTTTTTTTTCCTCTGGTCTCGGGCACCCGTTACGAGTTCCCGCCTCATGACCCGGGGGAGGTAGTTTTTCGCGCTCTCGGGCAACTGTCGGGTGTTCCCGCCTCATGTCCCGGGGGAGTTTTTTCCTCCTGTGGTCTCGGGCACCCGTCGGGAGTTCCCGCCAAGTGACCCGGGGGAGGTAGTTTTTTGCGCTCTCGGGCACCTGTCGGGTGTTCCCGCCTCATGTCCCGGGGGAGTTTTTTCGTCCTGTGGTCTCGGGCACCCGTCGGGAGTTCCCGCCAAGTGACCCGGGGGTGGTAGTTTTTTGTGCTCTCGGGCACCTGTCGGGTGTTCCCGCACATTCGTGGCCCTAAGAGACTTTCTCCATAGGAGATCAGAGACGGTTGGATTTGAATTCGAATTTCTGCACACGAAACTCTTCCAGTGCAGCTTTGTGAAGCAAATCCTTAAGAATGTGTTCCTGTTACGAGTTCCCGCCAAGTGACCCGGGGGAGGTAGTTTTTCGTGCTCTCGGGCACCTGTCGGGTGTTCCCGCCTCATGTCCCGGGGGAGTTTTTTCCTCCTGTGGTCTCGGGCCCCCGTTACGAGTTCCCGCCAAGTGACCCGGGGGAGGTAGTTTTTCGTGCTCTCGGGCAACTGTCGGGTGTTCCCGCCTCATGTCCCGGGGGAGTTTTTTTTTCCTCTGGTCTCGGGCACCCGTTACGAGTTCCCGCCTCATGACCCGGGGGAGGTAGTTTTTCGCGCTCTCGGGCAACTGTCGGGTGTTCCCGCCTCATGTCCCGGGGGATTTTTTTTTTCCTCTGGTCTCGGGCACCCGTTACGAGTTCCCGCCTCATGACCCGGGGGAGGTAGTTTTTCGCGCTCTCGGGCAACTGTCGGGTGTTCCCGCCTCATGTCCCGGGGGATTTTTTTTTTCCTCTGGTCTCGGGCACCCGTTACGAGTTCCCGCCTCATGACCCGGGGGAGGTAGTTTTTCGCGCTCTCGGGCAACTGTCGGGTGTTCCCGCCTCATGTCCCGGGGGATTTTTTTTTTCCTCTGGTCTCGGGCACCCGTTACGAGTTCCCGCCTCATGACCCGGGGGAGGTTGTTTTTCGTGCTCTCGGGCAACTGTCGGGTGTTCCCGCCTCATGTCCCGGGGGATTTTTTTTTTCCTCTGGTCTCGGGCACCCGTTACGAGTTCCCGCCTCATGACCCGGGGGAGGTAGTTTTTCGCGCTCTCGGGCAACTGTCGGGTGTTCCCGCCTCATGTCCCGGGGGATTTTTTTTTTCCTCTGGTCTCGGGCACCCGTTACGAGTTCCCGCCTCATGACCCGGGGGAGGTAGTTTTTCGCGCTCTCGGGCAACTGTCGGGTGTTCCCGCCTCATGTCCCGGGGGATTTTTTTTTTCCTCTGGTCTCGGGCACCCGTTACGAGTTCCCGCCTCATGACCCGGGGGAGGTAGTTTTTCGCGCTCTCGGGCACCTGTCGGGTGTTCCCGCCTCATGTCCCGGGGGAGTTTTTTCCTCCTGTGGTCTCGGGCCCCCGTTACGAGTTCCCGCCAAGTGACCCGGGGGAGGTAGTTTTTCGCGCTCTCGGGCAACTGTCGGGTGTTCCCGCCTCATGTCCCGGGGGATTTTTTTTTTCCTCTGGTCTCGGGCACCCGTTACGAGTTCCCGCCTCATGACCCGGGGGAGGTAGTTTTTCGCGCTCTCGGGCAACTGTCGGGTGTTCCCGCCTCATGTCCCGGGGGATTTTTTTTTTCCTCTGGTCTCGGGCACCCGTTACGAGTTCCCGCCTCATGACCCGGGGGAGGTAGTTTTTCGCGCTCTCGGGCAACTGTCGGGTGTTCCCGCCTCATGTCCCGGGGGATTTTTTTTTTCCTCTGGTCTCGGGCACCCGTTACGAGTTCCCGCCTCATGACCCGGGGGAGGTAGTTTTTCGCGCTCTCGGGCAACTGTCGGGTGTTCCCGCCTCATGTCCCGGGGGATTTTTTTTTTCCTCTGGTCTCGGGCACCCGTTACGAGTTCCCGCCAAGTGACCCGGGGGAGGTAGTTTTTCGCGCTCTCGGGCAACTGTCGGGTGTTCCCGCCTCATGTCCCGGGGGATTTTTTTTTTCCTCTGGTCTCGGGCACCCGTTACGAGTTCCCGCCTCATGACCCGGGGGAGGTAGTTTTTCGCGCTCTCGGGCAACTGTCGGGTGTTCCCGCCTCATGTCCCGGGGGATTTTTTTTTTCCTCTGGTCTCGGGCACCCGTTACGAGTTCCCGCCTCATGACCCGGGGGAGGTAGTTTTTCGCGCTCTCGGGCAACTGTCGGGTGTTCCCGCCTCATGTCCCGGGGGATTTTTTTTTTCCTCTGGTCTCGGGCACCCGTTACGAGTTCCCGCCTCATGACCCGGGGGAGGTAGTTTTTCGCGCTCTCGGGCAACTGTCGGGTGTTCCCGCCTCATGTCCCGGGGGATTTTTTTTTTCCTCTGGTCTCGGGCACCCGTTACGAGTTCCGGCCTCATGACCCGGGGGAGGTAGTTTTTCGCGATCTCGGGCAACTGTCGGGTGTTCCCGCCTCATGTCCCGGGGGATTTTTTTTTTCCTCTGGTCTCGGGCACCCGTTACGAGTTCCCGCCTCATGACCCGGGGGAGGTAGTTTTTCGCGCTCTCGGGCAACTGTCGGGTGTTCCCGCCTCATGTCCCGGGGGATTTTTTTTTTCCTCTGGTCTCGGGCACCCGTTACGAGTTCCCGCCTCATGACCCGGGGGAGGTAGTTTTTCGCGCTCTCGGGCAACTGTCGGGTGTTCCCGCCTCATGTCCGGGGGGATTTTTTTTTTCCTCTGGTCTCGGGCACCCGTTACGAGTTCCCGCCTCATGACCCGGGGGAGGTAGTTTTTCGCGCTCTCGGGCAACTGTCGGGTGTTCCCGCCTCATGTCCCGGGGGATTTTTTTTTTCCTCTGGTCTCGGGCACCCGTTACGAGTTCCCGCCTCATGACCCGGGGGAGGTAGTTTTTCGCGCTCTCGGGCAACTGTCGGGTGTTCCCGCCTCATGTCCCGGGGGAGTTTTTTCCTCCTGTGGTCTCGGGCACCCGTCGGGAGTTCCCGCCAAGTGACCCGGGGGAGGTAGTTTTTCGCGCTCTCGGGCACCTGTCGGGTGTTCCCGCCTCATGTCCCGGGGGAGTTTTTTCGTCCTGTGGTCTCGGGCACCCGTCGGGAGTTCCCGCCAAGTGACCCGGGGGTGGTAGTTTTTTGTGCTCTCGGGCACCTGTCGGGTGTTCCCGCACATTCGTGGCCCTAAGAGACTTTCTCCATAGGAGATCAGAGACGGTTGGATTTGAATTCGAATTTCTGCACACGAAACTCTTCCAGTGCAGCTTTGTGAAGCAAATCCTTAAGAATGTGTTCCTGTTACGAGTTCCCGCCAAGTGACCCGGGGGAGGTAGTTTTTTGTGCTCTCGGGCACCTGTCGGGTGTTCCCGCCTCATGTCCCGGGGGAGTTTTTTCCTCCTGTGGTCTCGGGCCCCCGTCGGGAGTTCCCGCCAAGTGACCCGGGGGAGGTAGTTTTTTGTGCTCTCGGGCAACTGTCGGGTGTTCCCGCCTCATGTCCCGGGGGAGATTTTTCCTCCTGTGGTCTCGGGCACCCGTCGGGAGTTCCCGCCAAGTGACCCGGGGGAGGTAGTTTTTTGTGCTCTCGGGCACCTGTCGGGTGTTCCCGCCTCATGTCCCGGGGGAGTTTTTTCCTCCTGTGGTCTCGGGCCCCCGTCGGGAGTTCCCGCCAAGTGACCCGGGGGAGGTAGTTTTTTGTGCTCTCGGGCAACTGTCGGGTGTTCCCGCCTCATGTCCCGGGGGAGATTTTTCCTCCTGTGGTCTCGGGCACCCGTCGGGAGTTCCCGCCAAGTGACCCGGGGGAGGTAGTTTTTTGTGCTCTCGGGCACCTGTCGGGTGTTCCCGCCTCATGTCCCGGGGGAGTTTTTTCCTCCTGTGGTCTCGGGCCCCCGTCGGGAGTTCCCGCCAAGTGACCCGGGGGAGGTAGTTTTTTGTGCTCTCGGGCAACTGTCGGGTGTTCCCGCCTCATGTCCCGGGGGAGATTTTTCCTCCTGTGGTCTCGGGCACCCGTCGGGAGTTCCCGCCAAGTGACCCGGGGGAGGTAGTTTTTTGTGCTCTCGGGCACCTGTCGGGTGTTCCCGCCTCATGTCCCGGGGGAGTTTTTTCCTCCTGTGGTCTCGGGCCCCCGTCGGGAGTTCCCGCCAAGTGACCCGGGGGAGGTAGTTTTTCGTGCTCTCGGGCAACTGTCGGGTGTTCCCGCCTCATGTCCCGGGGGAGATTTTTCCTCCTGTGGTCTCGGGCACCCGTCGGGAGTTCCCGCCAAGTGACCCGGGGGAGGTAGTTTTTTGTGCTCTCGGGCACCTGTCGGGTGTTCCCGCCTCATGTCCCGGGGGAGTTTTTTCCTCCTGTGGTCTCGGGCCCCCGTCGGGAGTTCCCGCCAAGTGACCCGGGGGAGGTAGTTTTTCGTGCTCTCGGGCAACTGTCGGGTGTTCCCGCCTCATGTCCCGGGGGAGATTTTTCCTCCTGTGGTCTCGGGCACCCGTCGGGAGTTCCCGCCAAGTGACCCGGGGGAGGTAGTTTTTCGCGCTCTCGGGCAACTGTCGGGTGTTCCCGCCTCATGTCCCGGGGGATTTTTTTTTTCCTCTGGTCTCGGGCACCCGTTACGAGTTCCCGCCTCATGACCCGGGGGAGGTAGTTTTTCGCGCTCTCGGGCAACTGTCGGGTGTTCCCGCCTCATGTCCCGGGGGATTTTTTTTTTCCTCTGGTCTCGGGCACCCGTTACGAGTTCCCGCCTCATGACCCGGGGGAGGTAGTTTTTCGCGCTCTCGGGCAACTGTCGGGTGTTCCCGCCTCATGTCCCGGGGGATTTTTTTTTTCCTCTGGTCTCGGGCACCCGTTACGAGTTCCCGCCTCATGACCCGGGGGAGGTAGTTTTTCGCGCTCTCGGGCAACTGTCGGGTGTTCCCGCCTCATGTCCCGGGGGATTTTTTTTTTCCTCTGGTCTCGGGCACCCGTTACGAGTTCCCGCCTCATGACCCGGGGGAGGTAGTTTTTCGCGCTCTCGGGCAACTGTCGGGTGTTCCCGCCTCATGTCCCGGGGGATTTTTTTTTTCCTCTGGTCTCGGGCACCCGTTACGAGTTCCCGCCTCATGACCCGGGGGAGGTAGTTTTTCGCGCTCTCGGGCAACTGTCGGGTGTTCCCGCCTCATGTCCCGGGGGAGTTTTTTCCTCCTGTGGTCTCGGGCACCCGTCGGGAGTTCCCGCCAAGTGACCCGGGGGAGGTAGTTTTTTGCGCTCTGGGGCACCTGTCGGGTGTTCCCGCCTCATGTCCCGGGGGAGTTTTTTCGTCCTGTGGTCTCGGGCACCCGTCGGGAGTTCCCGCCAAGTGACCCGGGGGTGGTAGTTTTTTGTGCTCTCGGGCACCTGTCGGGTGTTCCCGCACATTCGTGGCCCTAAGAGACTTTCTCCATAGGAGATCAGAGACGGTTGGATTTGAATTCGAATTTCTGCACACGAAACTCTTCCAGTGCAGCTTTGTGAAGCAAATCCTTAAGAATGTGTTCCTGTTACGAGTTCCCGCCAAGTGACCCGGGGGAGGTAGTTTTTCGCGCTCTCGGGCACCTGTCGGGTGTTCCCGCCTCATGTCCCGGGGGAGTTTTTTCCTCCTGTGGTCTCGGGCCCCCGTTACGAGTTCCCGCCAAGTGACCCGGGGGAGGTAGTTTTTCGCGCTCTCGGGCAACTGTCGGGTGTTCCCGCCTCATGTCCCGGGGGAGTTTTTTTTTCCTCTGGTCTCGGGCACCCGTTACGAGTTCCCGCCTCATGACCAGGGGGAGGTAGTTTTTCGCGCTCTCGGGCAACTGTCGGGTGTTCCCGCCTCATGTCCCGGGGGATTTTTTTTTTCCTCTGGTCTCGGGCACCCGTTACGAGTTCCCGCCTCATGACCCGGGGGAGGTAGTTTTTCGCGCTCTCGGGCAACTGTCGGGTGTTCCCGCCTCATGTCCCGGGGGAGTTTTTTTTTCCTCTGGTCTCGGGCACCCGTTACGAGTTCCCGCCTCATGACCCGGGGGAGGTAGTTTTTCGCGCTCTCGGGCAACTGTCGGGTGTTCCCGCCTCATGTCCCGGGGGATTTTTTTTTTCCTCTGGTCTCGGGCACCCGTTACGAGTTCCCGCCTCATGACCCGGGGGAGGTAGTTTTTCGCGCTCTCGGGCAACTGTCGGGTGTTCCCGCCTCATGTCCCGGGGGAGTTTTTTTTTCCTCTGGTCTCGGGCACCCGTCGGGAGTTCCCGCCTCATGACCCGGGGGAGGTAGTTTTTCGCGCTCTCGGGCAACTGTCGGGTGTTCCCGCCTCATGTCCCGGGGGATTTTTTTTTTCCTCTGGTCTCGGGCACCCGTTACGAGTTCCCGCCTCATTACCCGGGGGAGGTAGTTTTTCGCGCTCTCGGGCAACTGTCGGGTGTTCCCGCCTCATGTCCCGGGGGATTTTTTTTTTCCTCTGGTCTCGGGCACCCGTTACGAGTTCCCGCCTCATGACCCGGGGGAGGTAGTTTTTCGCGCTCTCGGGCAACTGTCGGGTGTTCCCGCCTCATGTCCCGGGGGATTTTTTTTTTCCTCTGGTCTCGGGCACCCGTTACGAGTTCCCGCCTCATGACCCGGGGGAGGTAGTTTTTCGCGCTCTCGGGCAACTGTCGGGTGTTCCCGCCTCATGTCCCGGGGGAGTTTTTTCCTCCTGTGGTCTCGGGCACCCGTCGGGAGTTCCCGCCAAGTGACCCGGGGGAGGTAGTTTTTTGCGCTCTGGGGCACCTGTCGGGTGTTCCCGCCTCATGTCCCGGGGGAGTTTTTTCGTCCTGTGGTCTCGGGCACCCGTCGGGAGTTCCCGCCAAGTGACCCGGGGGTGGTAGTTTTTTGTGCTCTCGGGCACCTGTCGGGTGTTCCCGCACATTCGTGGCCCTAAGAGACTTTCTCCATAGGAGATCAGAGACGGTTGGATTTGAATTCGAATTTCTGCACACGAAACTCTTCCAGTGCAGCTTTGTGAAGCAAATCCTTAAGAATGGTTCCTGTTACGAGTTCCCGCCAAGTGACCCGGGGGAGGTAGTTTTTCGCGCTCTCGGGCACCTGTCGGGTGTTCCCGCCTCATGTCCCGGGGGAGTTTTTTCCTCCTGTGGTCTCGGGCCCCCGTTACGAGTTCCCGCCAAGTGACCCGGGGGAGGTAGTTTTTCGCGCTCTCGGGCAACTGTCGGGTGTTCCCGCCTCATGTCCCGGGGGAGTTTTTTTTTCCTCTGGTCTCGGGCACCCGTTACGAGTTCCCGCCTCATGACCCGGGGGAGGTAGTTTTTCGCGCTCTCGGGCAACTGTCGGGTGTTCCCGCCTCATGTCCCGGGGGATTTTTTTTTTCCTCTGGTCTCGGGCACCCGTTACGAGTTCCCGCCTCATGACCCGGGGGAGGTAGTTTTTCGCGCTCTCGGGCAACTGTCGGGTGTTCCCATGCCTCATGTCCCGGGGGAGTTTTTTTTTCCTCTGGTCTCGGGCACCCGTTACGAGTTCCCGCCTCATGACCCGGGGGAGGTAGTTTTTCGCGCTCTCGGGCAACTGTCGGGTGTTCCCGCCTCATGTCCCGGGGGATTTTTTTTTTCCTCTGGTCTCGGGCACCCGTTACGAGTTCCCGCCTCATGACCCGGGGGAGGTAGTTTTTCGCGCTCTCGGGCAACTGTCGGGTGTTCCCGCCTCATGTCCCGGGGGATTTTTTTTTTCCTCTGGTCTCGGGCACCCGTTACGAGTTCCGCCTCATGACCCGGGGGAGGTAGTTTTTCGCGCTCTCGGGCAACTGTCGGGTGTTCCCGCCTCATGTCCCGGGGGAGTTTTTTCCTCCTGTGGTCTCGGGCACCCGTCGGGAGTTCCCGCCAAGTGACCCGGGGGAGGTAGTTTTTTGCGCTCTCGGGCACCTGTCGGGTGTTCCCGCCTCATGTCCCGGGGGAGTTTTTTCGTCCTGTGGTCTCGGGCACCCGTCGGGAGTTCCCGCCAAGTGACCCGGGGGTGGTAGTTTTTTGTGCTCTCGGGCACCTGTCGGGTGTTCCCGCACATTCGTGGCCCTAAGAGACTTTCTCCATAGGAGATCAGAGACGGTTGGATTTGAATTCGAATTTCTGCACACGAAACTCTTCCAGTGCAGCTTTGTGAAGCAAATCCTTAAGAATGTGTTCCTGTTACGAGTTCCCGCCAAGTGACCCGGGGAGGTAGTTTTTTGTGCTCTCGGGCACCTGTCGGGTGTTCCCGCCTCATGTCCCGGGGAGTTTTTTCCTCCTGTGGTCTCGGGCCCCCGTCGGGAGTTCCCGCCAAGTGACCCGGGGGAGGTAGTTTTTTGTGCTCTCGGGCAACTGTCGGGTGTTCCCGCCTCATGTCCCGGGGGAGATTTTTCCTCCTGTGGTCTCGGGCACCCGTCGGGAGTTCCCGCCAAGTGACCCGGGGGAGGTAGTTTTTTGTGCTCTCGGGCACCTGTCGGGTGTTCCCAGCCTCATGTCCCGGGGGAGTTTTTTCCTCCTGTGGTCTCGGGCCCCCGTCGGGAGTTCCCGCCAAGTGACCCGGGGGAGGTAGTTTTTTGTGCTCTCGGGCAACTGTCGGGTGTTCCCGCCTCATGTCCCGGGGGAGATTTTCCTCCTGTGGTCTCGGGCACCCGTCGGGAGTTCCCGCCAAGTGACCCGGGGGAGGTAGTTTTTTGTGCTCTCGGGCACCTGTCGGGTGTTCCCAGCCTCATGTCCCGGGGGAGTTTTTTCCTCCTGTGGTCTCGGGCCCCCGTCGGGAGTTCCGCCAAGTGACCCGGGGAGGTAGTTTTTTGTGCTCTCGGGCAACTGTCGGGTGTTCCCGCCTCATGTCCCGGGGGGAGATTTTTCCTCCTGTGGTCTCGGGCACCCGTCGGGAGTTCCCGCCAAGTGACCCGGGGGAGGTAGTTTTTTGTGCTCTCGGGCACCTGTCGGGTGTTCCCGCCTCATGTCCCGGGGGAGTTTTTTCCTCCTGTGGTCTCGGGCCCCCGTCGGGAGTTCCCGCCAAGTGACCCGGGGGAGGTAGTTTTTTGTGCTCTCGGGCAACTGTCGGGTGTTCCCAGCCTCATGTCCCGGGGAGATTTTTCCTCCTGTGGTCTCGGGCACCCGTCGGGAGTTCCCGCCAAGTGACCCGGGGGAGGTAGTTTTTTGTGCTCTCGGGCACCTGTCGGGTGTTCCCGCCTCATGTCCCGGGGGAGTTTTTTCCTCCTGTGGTCTCGGGCCCCCGTCGGGAGTTCCCGCCAAGTGACCCGGGGGAGGTAGTTTTTCGTGCTCTCGGGCAACTGTCGGGTGTTCCCGCCTCATGTCCCGGGGGAGATTTTTCCTCCTGTGGTCTCGGGCACCCGTCGGGAGTTCCCGCCAAGTGACCCGGGGGAGGTAGTTTTTTGTGCTCTCGGGCACCTGTCGGGTGTTCCCGCCTCATGTCCCGGGGGAGTTTTTTCCTCCTGTGGTCTCGGGCCCCCGTCGGGAGTTCCCGCCAAGTGACCCGGGGGAGGTAGTTTTTCGTGCTCTCGGCAACTGTCGGGTGTTCCCGCCTCATGTCCCGGGGGAGATTTTTCCTCCTGTGGTCTCGGGCACCCGTCGGGAGTTCCCGCCAAGTGACCCGGGGGAGGTAGTTTTTCGCGCTCTCGGGCAACTGTCGGGTGTTCCCGCCTCATGTCCCGGGGGATTTTTTTTTCCTCTGGTCTCGGGCACCCGTTACGAGTTCCCGCCTCATGACCCGGGGGAGGTAGTTTTTCGCGCTCTCGGGCAACTGTCGGGTGTTCCCGCCTCATGTCCCGGGGGATTTTTTTTTTCCTCTGGTCTCGGGCACCCGTTACGAGTTCCCGCCTCATGACCCGGGGGAGGTAGTTTTCGCGCTCTCGGGCAACTGTCGGGTGTTCCCGCCTCATGTCCCGGGGGATTTTTTTTTTCCTCTGGTCTCGGGCACCCGTTACGAGTTCCCGCCTCATGACCCGGGGGAGGTAGTTTTTCGCGCTCTCGGGCAACTGTCGGGTGTTCCCGCCTCATGTCCCGGGGGATTTTTTTTTTCCTCTGGTCTCGGGCACCCGTTACGAGTTCCCGCCTCATGACCCGGGGGAGGTAGTTTTTCGCGCTCTCGGGCAACTGTCGGGTGTTCCCGCCTCATGTCCCGGGGGATTTTTTTTTCCTCTGGTCTCGGGCACCCGTTACGAGTTCCCGCCTCATGACCCGGGGGAGGTAGTTTTTCGCGCTCTCGGCAACTGTCGGGTGTTCCCGCCTCATGTCCCGGGGGAGTTTTTTCCTCCTGTGGTCTCGGGCACCCGTCGGAGTTCCCGCCAAGTGACCCGGGGGAGGTAGTTTTTTGCGCTCTGGGGCACCTGTCGGGTGTTCCCGCCTCATGTCCCGGGGGAGTTTTTTCGTCCTGTGGTCTCGGGCACCCGTCGGGAGTTCCCGCCAAGTGACCCGGGGGTGGTAGTTTTTTGTGCTCTCGGGCACCTGTCGGGTGTTCCCGCACATTCGTGGCCCTAAGAGACTTTCTCCATAGGAGATCAGAGACGGTTGGATTTGAATTCGAATTTCTGCACACGAAACTCTTCCAGTGCAGCTTTGTGAAGCAAATCCTTAAGAATGTGTTCCTGTTACGAGTTCCCGCCAAGTGACCCGGGGGAGGTAGTTTTTTGTGCTCTCGGGCACCTGTCGGGTGTTCCCGCCTCATGTCCCGGGGGAGTTTTTTCCTCCTGTGGTCTCGGGCCCCCGTCGGGAGTTCCCGCCAAGTGACCCGGGGGAGGTAGTTTTTTGTGCTCTCGGGCAACTGTCGGGTGTTCCCGCCTCATGTCCCGGGGGAGATTTTTCCTCCTGTGGTCTCGGGCACCCGTCGGGAGTTCCCGCCAAGTGACCCGGGGGAGGTAGTTTTTTGTGCTCTCGGGCACCTGTCGGGTGTTCCCGCCTCATGTCCCGGGGGAGTTTTTTCCTCCTGTGGTCTCGGGCCCCCGTCGGGAGTTCCCGCCAAGTGACCCGGGGGAGGTAGTTTTTTGTGCTCTCGGGCAACTGTCGGGTGTTCCCGCCTCATGTCCCGGGGGAGATTTTTCCTCCTGTGGTCTCGGGCACCCGTCGGGAGTTCCCGCCAAGTGACCCGGGGGAGGTAGTTTTTTGTGCTCTCGGGCACCTGTCGGGTGTTCCCGCCTCATGTCCCGGGGGAGTTTTTTCCTCCTGTGGTCTCGGGCCCCCGTCGGGAGTTCCCGCCAAGTGACCCGGGGGAGGTAGTTTTTTGTGCTCTCGGGCAACTGTCGGGTGTTCCCGCCTCATGTCCCGGGGGAGATTTTTCCTCCTGTGGTCTCGGGCACCCGTCGGGAGTTCCCGCCAAGTGACCCGGGGGAGGTAGTTTTTTGTGCTCTCGGGCACCTGTCGGGTGTTCCCGCCTCATGTCCCGGGGGAGTTTTTTCCTCCTGTGGTCTCGGGCCCCCGTCGGGAGTTCCCGCCAAGTGACCCGGGGGAGGTAGTTTTTTGTGCTCTCGGGCAACTGTCGGGTGTTCCCGCCTCATGTCCCGGGGGAGATTTTTCCTCCTGTGGTCTCGGGCACCCGTCGGGAGTTCCCGCCAAGTGACCCGGGGGAGGTAGTTTTTTGTGCTCTCGGGCACCTGTCGGGTGTTCCCGCCTCATGTCCCGGGGGAGTTTTTTCCTCCTGTGGTCTCGGGCCCCCGTCGGGAGTTCCCGCCAAGTGACCCGGGGGAGGTAGTTTTTCGTGCTCTCGGGCAACTGTCGGGTGTTCCCGCCTCATGTCCCGGGGGAGATTTTTCCTCCTGTGGTCTCGGGCACCCGTCGGGAGTTCCCGCCAAGTGACCCGGGGGAGGTAGTTTTTTGTGCTCTCGGGCACCTGTCGGGTGTTCCCGCCTCATGTCCCGGGGGAGTTTTTTCCTCCTGTGGTCTCGGGCCCCCGTCGGGAGTTCCCGCCAAGTGACCCGGGGGAGGTAGTTTTTCGTGCTCTCGGGCAACTGTCGGGTGTTCCCGCCTCATGTCCCGGGGGAGATTTTTCCTCCTGTGGTCTCGGGCACCCGTCGGGAGTTCCCGCCAAGTGACCCGGGGGAGGTAGTTTTTCGCGCTCTCGGGCAACTGTCGGGTGTTCCCGCCTCATGTCCCGGGGGATTTTTTTTTTCCTCTGGTCTCGGGCACCCGTTACGAGTTCCCGCCTCATGACCCGGGGGAGGTAGTTTTTCGCGCTCTCGGGCAACTGTCGGGTGTTCCCGCCTCATGTCCCGGGGGATTTTTTTTTTCCTCTGGTCTCGGGCACCCGTTACGAGTTCCCGCCTCATGACCCGGGGGAGGTAGTTTTTCGCGCTCTCGGGCAACTGTCGGGTGTTCCCGCCTCATGTCCCGGGGGATTTTTTTTTTCCTCTGGTCTCGGGCACCCGTTACGAGTTCCCGCCTCATGACCCGGGGGAGGTAGTTTTTCGCGCTCTCGGGCAACTGTCGGGTGTTCCCGCCTCATGTCCCGGGGGATTTTTTTTTTCCTCTGGTCTCGGGCACCCGTTACGAGTTCCCGCCTCATGACCCGGGGGAGGTAGTTTTTCGCGCTCTCGGGCAACTGTCGGGTGTTCCCGCCTCATGTCCCGGGGGATTTTTTTTTTCCTCTGGTCTCGGGCACCCGTTACGAGTTCCCGCCTCATGACCCGGGGGAGGTAGTTTTTCGCGCTCTCGGGCAACTGTCGGGTGTTCCCGCCTCATGTCCCGGGGGAGTTTTTTCCTCCTGTGGTCTCGGGCACCCGTCGGGAGTTCCCGCCAAGTGACCCGGGGGAGGTAGTTTTTTGCGCTCTGGGGCACCTGTCGGGTGTTCCCGCCTCATGTCCCGGGGGAGTTTTTTCGTCCTGTGGTCTCGGGCACCCGTCGGGAGTTCCCGCCAAGTGACCCGGGGGTGGTAGTTTTTTGTGCTCTCGGGCACCTGTCGGGTGTTCCCGCACATTCGTGGCCCTAAGAGACTTTCTCCATAGGAGATCAGAGACGGTTGGATTTGAATTCGAATTTCTGCACACGAAACTCTTCCAGTGCAGCTTTGTGAAGCAAATCCTTAAGAATGTGTTCCTGTTACGAGTTCCCGCCAAGTGACCCGGGGGAGGTAGTTTTTCGCGCTCTCGGGCACCTGTCGGGTGTTCCCGCCTCATGTCCCGGGGGAGTTTTTTCCTCCTGTGGTCTCGGGCCCCCGTTACGAGTTCCCGCCAAGTGACCCGGGGGAGGTAGTTTTTCGCGCTCTCGGGCAACTGTCGGGTGTTCCCGCCTCATGTCCCGGGGGAGTTTTTTTTTCCTCTGGTCTCGGGCACCCGTTACGAGTTCCCGCCTCATGACCCGGGGGAGGTAGTTTTTCGCGCTCTCGGGCAACTGTCGGGTGTTCCCGCCTCATGTCCCGGGGGATTTTTTTTTTCCTCTGGTCTCGGGCACCCGTTACGAGTTCCCGCCTCATGACCCGGGGGAGGTAGTTTTTCGCGCTCTCGGGCAACTGTCGGGTGTTCCCGCCTCATGTCCCGGGGGAGTTTTTTTTTCCTCTGGTCTCGGGCACCCGTTACGAGTTCCCGCCTCATGACCCGGGGGAGGTAGTTTTTCGCGCTCTCGGGCAACTGTCGGGTGTTCCCGCCTCATGTCCCGGGGGATTTTTTTTTTCCTCTGGTCTCGGGCACCCGTTACGAGTTCCCGCCTCATGACCCGGGGGAGGTAGTTTTTCGCGCTCTCGGGCAACTGTCGGGTGTTCCCGCCTCATGTCCCGGGGGATTTTTTTTTTCCTCTGGTCTCGGGCACCCGTTACGAGTTCCCGCCTCATGACCCGGGGGAGGTAGTTTTTCGCGCTCTCGGGCAACTGTCGGGTGTTCCCGCCTCATGTCCCGGGGGATTTTTTTTTTCCTCTGGTCTCGGGCACCCGTTACGAGTTCCCGCCTCATGACCCGGGGGAGGTAGTTTTTCGCGCTCTCGGGCAACTGTCGGGTGTTCCCGCCTCATGTCCCGGGGGATTTTTTTTTTCCTCTGGTCTCGGGCACCCGTTACGAGTTCCCGCCTCATGACCCGGGGGAGGTAGTTTTTCGCGCTCTCGGGCAACTGTCGGGTGTTCCCGCCTCATGTCCCGGGGGATTTTTTTTTTCCTCTGGTCTCGGGCACCCGTTACGAGTTCCCGCCTCATGACCCGGGGGAGGTAGTTTTTCGCGCTCTCGGGCAACTGTCGGGTGTTCCCGCCTCATGTCCCGGGGGATTTTTTTTTTCCTCTGGTCTCGGGCACCCGTTACGAGTTCCCGCCTCATGACCCGGGGGAGGTAGTTTTTCGCGCTCTCGGGCAACTGTCGGGTGTTCCCGCCTCATGTCCCGGGGGATTTTTTTTTTCCTCTGGTCTCGGGCACCCGTTACGAGTTCCCGCCTCATGACCCGGGGGAGGTAGTTTTTCGCGCTCTCGGGCAACTGTCGGGTGTTCCCGCCTCATGTCCCGGGGGAGTTTTTTCCTCCTGTGGTCTCGGGCACCCGTCGGGAGTTCCCGCCAAGTGACCCGGGGGAGGTAGTTTTTCGCGCTCTCGGGCACCTGTCGGGTGTTCCCGCCTCATGTCCCGGGGGAGTTTTTTCGTCCTGTGGTCTCGGGCACCCGTCGGGAGTTCCCGCCAAGTGACCCGGGGGTGGTAGTTTTTTGTGCTCTCGGGCACCTGTCGGGTGTTCCCGCACATTCGTGGCCCTAAGAGACTTTCTCCATAGGAGATCAGAGACGGTTGGATTTGAATTCGAATTTCTGCACACGAAACTCTTCCAGTGCAGCTTTGTGAAGCAAATCCTTAAGAATGTGTTCCTGTTACGAGTTCCCGCCAAGTGACCCGGGGGAGGTAGTTTTTCGTGCTCTCGGGCACCTGTCGGGTGTTCCCGCCTCATGTCCCGGGGGAGTTTTTTCCTCCTGTGGTCTCGGGCCCCCGTTACGAGTTCCCGCCAAGTGACCCGGGGGAGGTAGTTTTTCGTGCTCTCGGGCAACTGTCGGGTGTTCCCGCCTCATGTCCCGGGGGAGTTTTTTTTTCCTCTGGTCTCGGGCACCCGTTACGAGTTCCCGCCTCATGACCCGGGGGAGGTAGTTTTTCGCGCTCTCGGGCAACTGTCGGGTGTTCCCGCCTCATGTCCCGGGGGATTTTTTTTTTCCTCTGGTCTCGGGCACCCGTTACGAGTTCCCGCCTCATGACCCGGGGGAGGTAGTTTTTCGCGCTCTCGGGCAACTGTCGGGTGTTCCCGCCTCATGTCCCGGGGGATTTTTTTTTTCCTCTGGTCTCGGGCACCCGTTACGAGTTCCCGCCTCATGACCCGGGGGAGGTAGTTTTTCGCGCTCTCGGGCAACTGTCGGGTGTTCCCGCCTCATGTCCCGGGGGATTTTTTTTTTCCTCTGGTCTCGGGCACCCGTTACGAGTTCCCGCCTCATGACCCGGGGGAGGTAGTTTTTCGCGCTCTCGGGCAACTGTCGGGTGTTCCCGCCTCATGTCCCGGGGGATTTTTTTTTTCCTCTGGTCTCGGGCACCCGTTACGAGTTCCCGCCTCATGACCCGGGGGAGGTAGTTTTTCGCGCTCTCGGGCAACTGTCGGGTGTTCCCGCCTCATGTCCCGGGGGATTTTTTTTTTCCTCTGGTCTCGGGCACCCGTTACGAGTTCCCGCCTCATGACCCGGGGGAGGTAGTTTTTCGCGCTCTCGGGCACCTGTCGGGTGTTCCCGCCTCATGTCCCGGGGGAGTTTTTTCCTCCTGTGGTCTCGGGCCCCCGTTACGAGTTCCCGCCAAGTGACCCGGGGGAGGTAGTTTTTCGCGCTCTCGGGCAACTGTCGGGTGTTCCCGCCTCATGTCCCGGGGGATTTTTTTTTTCCTCTGGTCTCGGGCACCCGTTACGAGTTCCCGCCTCATGACCCGGGGGAGGTAGTTTTTCGCGCTCTCGGGCAACTGTCGGGTGTTCCCGCCTCATGTCCCGGGGGATTTTTTTTTTCCTCTGGTCTCGGGCACCCGTTACGAGTTCCCGCCTCATGACCCGGGGGAGGTAGTTTTTCGCGCTCTCGGGCAACTGTCGGGTGTTCCCGCCTCATGTCCCGGGGGATTTTTTTTTTCCTCTGGTCTCGGGCACCCGTTACGAGTTCCCGCCTCATGACCCGGGGGAGGTAGTTTTTCGCGCTCTCGGGCAACTGTCGGGTGTTCCCGCCTCATGTCCCGGGGGATTTTTTTTTTCCTCTGGTCTCGGGCACCCGTTACGAGTTCCCGCCTCATGACCCGGGGGAGGTAGTTTTTCGCGCTCTCGGGCAACTGTCGGGTGTTCCCGCCTCATGTCCCGGGGGATTTTTTTTTTCCTCTGGTCTCGGGCACCCGTTACGAGTTCCCGCCTCATGACCCGGGGGAGGTAGTTTTTCGCGCTCTCGGGCAACTGTCGGGTGTTCCCGCCTCATGTCCCGGGGGAGTTTTTTCCTCCTGTGGTCTCGGGCACCCGTCGGGAGTTCCCGCCAAGTGACCCGGGGGAGGTAGTTTTTCGCGCTCTCGGGCACCTGTCGGGTGTTCCCGCCTCATGTCCCGGGGGAGTTTTTTCGTCCTGTGGTCTCGGGCACCCGTCGGGAGTTCCCGCCAAGTGACCCGGGGGTGATAGTTTTTTGTGCTCTCGGGCACCTGTCGGGTGTTCCCGCACATTCGTGGCCCTAAGAGACTTTCTCCATAGGAGATCAGAGACGGTTGGATTTGAATTCGAATTTCTGCACACGAAACTCTTCCAGTGCAGCTTTGTGAAGCAAATCCTTAAGAATGTGTTCCGGTTACGAGTTCCCGCCAAGTGACCCGGGGGAGGTAGTTTTTCGCGCTCTCGGGCACCTGTCGGGTGTTCCCGCCTCATGTCCCGGGGGAGTTTTTTCCTCCTGTGGTCTCGGGCCCCCGTTACGAGTTCCCGCCAAGTGACCCGGGGGAGGTAGTTTTTCGCGCTCTCGGGCAACTGTCGGGTGTTCCCGCCTCATGTCCCGGGGGAGTTTTTTTTTCCTCTGGTCTCGGGCACCCGTTACGAGTTCCCGCCTCATGACCCGGGGGAGGTAGTTTTTCGCGCTCTCGGGCAACTGTCGGGTGTTCCCGCCTCATGTCCCGGGGGATTTTTTTTTTCCTCTGGTCTCGGGCACCCGTTACGAGTTCCCGCCTCATGACCCGGGGGAGGTAGTTTTTCGCGCTCTCGGGCAACTGTCGGGTGTTCCCGCCTCATGTCCCGGGGGATTTTTTTTTTCCTCTGGTCTCGGGCACCCGTTACGAATTCCCGCCTCATGACCCGGGGGAGGTAGTTTTTCGCGCTCTCGGGCAACTGTCGGGTGTTCCCGCCTCATGTCCCGGGGGATTTTTTTTTTCCTCTGGTCTCGGGCACCCGTTACGAGTTCCCGCCTCATGACCCGGGGGAGGTAGTTTTTCGCGCTCTCGGGCAACTGTCGGGTGTTCCCGCCTCATGTCCCGGGGGATTTTTTTTTTCCTCTGGTCTCGGGCACCCGTTACGAGTTCCCGCCTCATGACCCGGGGGAGGTAGTTTTTCGCGCTCTCGGGCAACTGTCGGGTGTTCCCGCCTCATGTCCCGGGGGATTTTTTTTTTCCTCTGGTCTCGGGCACCCGTTACGAGTTCCCGCCTCATGACCCGGGGGAGGTAGTTTTTCGCGCTCTCGGGCACCTGTCGGGTGTTCCCGCCTCATGTCCCGGGGGAGTTTTTTCGTCCTGTGGTCTCGGGCACCCGTCGGGAGTTCCCGCCAAGTGACCCGGGGGTGATAGTTTTTTGTGCTCTCGGGCACCTGTCGGGTGTTCCCGCACATTCGTGGCCCTAAGAGACTTTCTCCATAGGAGATCAGAGACGGTTGGATTTGAATTCGAATTTCTGCACACGAAACTCTTCCAGTGCAGCTTTGTGAAGCAAATCCTTAAGAATGTGTTCCGGTTACGAGTTCCCGCCAAGTGACCCGGGGGAGGTAGTTTTTCGCGCTCTCGGGCACCTGTCGGGTGTTCCCGCCTCATGTCCCGGGGGAGTTTTTTCCTCCTGTGGTCTCGGGCCCCCGTTACGAGTTCCCGCCAAGTGACCCGGGGGAGGTAGTTTTTCGCGCTCTCGGGCAACTGTCGGGTGTTCCCGCCTCATGTCCCGGGGGAGTTTTTTTTTCCTCTGGTCTCGGGCACCCGTTACGAGTTCCCGCCTCATGACCCGGGGGAGGTAGTTTTTCGCGCTCTCGGGCAACTGTCGGGTGTTCCCGCCTCATGTCCCGGGGGATTTTTTTTTTCCTCTGGTCTCGGGCACCCGTTACGAGTTCCCGCCTCATGACCCGGGGGAGGTAGTTTTTCGCGCTCTCGGGCAACTGTCGGGTGTTCCCGCCTCATGTCCCGGGGGATTTTTTTTTTCCTCTGGTCTCGGGCACCCGTTACGAATTCCCGCCTCATGACCCGGGGGAGGTAGTTTTTCGCGCTCTCGGGCAACTGTCGGGTGTTCCCGCCTCATGTCCCGGGGGATTTTTTTTTTCCTCTGGTCTCGGGCACCCGTTACGAGTTCCCGCCTCATGACCCGGGGGAGGTAGTTTTTCGCGCTCTCGGGCAACTGTCGGGTGTTCCCGCCTCATGTCCCGGGGGATTTTTTTTTTCCTCTGGTCTCGGGCACCCGTTACGAGTTCCCGCCTCATGACCCGGGGGAGGTAGTTTTTCGCGCTCTCGGGCAACTGTCGGGTGTTCCCGCCTCATGTCCCGGGGGATTTTTTTTTTCCTCTGGTCTCGGGCACCCGTTACGAGTTCCCGCCTCATGACCCGGGGGAGGTAGTTTTTCGCGCTCTCGGGCACCTGTCGGGTGTTCCCGCCTCATGTCCCGGGGGAGTTTTTTCCTCCTGTGGTCTCGGGCCCCCGTTACGAGTTCCCGCCAAGTGACCCGGGGGAGGTAGTTTTTCGCGCTCTCGGGCAACTGTCGGGTGTTCCCGCCTCATGTCCCGGGGGATTTTTTTTTTCCTCTGGTCTCGGGCACCCGTTACGAGTTCCCGCCTCATGACCCGGGGGAGGTAGTTTTTCGCGCTCTCGGGCAACTGTCGGGTGTTCCCGCCTCATGTCCCGGGGGATTTTTTTTTTCCTCTGGTCTCGGGCACCCGTTACGAGTTCCCGCCTCATGACCCGGGGGAGGTAGTTTTTCGCGCTCTCGGGCAACTGTCGGGTGTTCCCGCCTCATGTCCCGGGGGATTTTTTTTTTCCTCTGGTCTCGGGCACCCGTTACGAGTTCCCGCCTCATGACCCGGGGGAGGTAGTTTTTCGCGCTCTCGGGCAACTGTCGGGTGTTCCCGCCTCATGTCCCGGGGGATTTTTTTTTTCCTCTGGTCTCGGGCACCCGTTACGAGTTCCCGCCAAGTGACCCGGGGGAGGTAGTTTTTCGCGCTCTCGGGCAACTGTCGGGTGTTCCCGCCTCATGTCCCGGGGGATTTTTTTTTTCCTCTGGTCTCGGGCACCCGTTACGAGTTCCCGCCTCATGACCCGGGGGAGGTAGTTTTTCGCGCTCTCGGGCAACTGTCGGGTGTTCCCGCCTCATGTCCCGGGGGATTTTTTTTTTCCTCTGGTCTCGGGCACCCGTTACGAGTTCCCGCCTCATGACCCGGGGGAGGTAGTTTTTCGCGCTCTCGGGCAACTGTCGGGTGTTCCCGCCTCATGTCCCGGGGGATTTTTTTTTTCCTCTGGTCTCGGGCACCCGTTACGAGTTCCCGCCAAGTGACCCGGGGGAGGTAGTTTTTCGCGCTCTCGGGCAACTGTCGGGTGTTCCCGCCTCATGTCCCGGGGGATTTTTTTTTTCCTCTGGTCTCGGGCACCCGTTACGAGTTCCCGCCTCATGACCCGGGGGAGGTAGTTTTTCGCGCTCTCGGGCAACTGTCGGGTGTTCCCGCCTCATGTCCCGGGGGATTTTTTTTTTCCTCTGGTCTCGGGCACCCGTTACGAGTTCCCGCCTCATGACCCGGGGGAGGTAGTTTTTCGCGCTCTCGGGCAACTGTCGGGTGTTCCCGCCTCATGTCCCGGGGGAGTTTTTTCCTCCTGTGGTCTCGGGCCCCCGTTACGAGTTCCCGCCAAGTGACCCGGGGGAGGTAGTTTTTCGCGCTCTCGGGCAACTGTCGGGTGTTCCCGCCTCATGTCCCGGGGGAGTTTTTTTTTCCTCTGGTCTCGGGCACCCGTTACGAGTTCCCGCCTCATGACCCGGGGGAGGTAGTTTTTCGCGCTCTCGGGCAACTGTCGGGTGTTCCCGCCTCATGTCCCGGGGGATTTTTTTTTTCCTCTGGTCTCGGGCACCCGTTACGAGTTCCCGCCTCATGACCCGGGGGAGGTAGTTTTTCGCGCTCTCGGGCAACTGTCGGGTGTTCCCGCCTCATGTCCCGGGGGATTTTTTTTTTCCTCTGGTCTCGGGCACCCGTTACGAGTTCCCGCCAAGTGACCCGGGGGAGGTAGTTTTTCGCGCTCTCGGGCAACTGTCGGGTGTTCCCGCCTCATGTCCCGGGGGATTTTTTTTTTCCTCTGGTCTCGGGCACCCGTTACGAGTTCCCGCCTCATGACCCGGGGGAGGTAGTTTTTCGCGCTCTCGGGCAACTGTCGGGTGTTCCCGCCTCATGTCCCGGGGGATTTTTTTTTTCCTCTGGTCTCGGGCACCCGTTACGAGTTCCCGCCTCATGACCCGGGGGAGGTAGTTTTTCGCGCTCTCGGGCAACTGTCGGGTGTTCCCGCCTCATGTCCCGGGGGATTTTTTTTTTCCTCTGGTCTCGGGCACCCGTTACGAGTTCCCGCCTCATGACCCGGGGGAGGTAGTTTTTCGCGCTCTCGGGCAACTGTCGGGTGTTCCCGCCTCATGTCCCGGGGGATTTTTTTTTTCCTCTGGTCTCGGGCACCCGTTACGAGTTCCCGCCTCATGACCCGGGGGAGGTAGTTTTTCGCGCTCTCGGGCAACTGTCGGGTGTTCCCGCCTCATGTCCCGGGGGATTTTTTTTTTCCTCTGGTCTCGGGCACCCGTTACGAGTTCCCGCCTCATGACCCGGGGGAGGTAGTTTTTCGCGCTCTCGGGCAACTGTCGGGTGTTCCCGCCTCATGTCCCGGGGGATTTTTTTTTTCCTCTGGTCTCGGGCACCCGTTACGAGTTCCCGCCTCATGACCCGGGGGAGGTAGTTTTTCGCGCTCTCGGGCAACTGTCGGGTGTTCCCGCCTCATGTCCCGGGGGATTTTTTTTTTCCTCTGGTCTCGGGCACCCGTTACGAGTTCCCGCCTCATGACCCGGGGGAGGTAGTTTTTCGCGCTCTCGGGCAACTGTCGGGTGTTCCCGCCTCATGTCCCGGGGGAGTTTTTTCCTCCTGTGGTCTCGGGCACCCGTCGGGAGTTCCCGCCAAGTGACCCGGGGGAGGTAGTTTTTTGCGCTCTCGGGCACCTGTCGGGTGTTCCCGCCTCATGTCCCGGGGGAGTTTTTTCGTCCTGTGGTCTCGGGCACCCGTCGGGAGTTCCCGCCAAGTGACCCGGGGGTGGTAGTTTTTTGTGCTCTCGGGCACCTGTCGGGTGTTCCCGCACATTCGTGGCCCTAAGAGACTTTCTCCATAGGAGATCAGAGACGGTTGGATTTGAATTCGAATTTCTGCACACGAAACTCTTCCAGTGCAGCTTTGTGAAGCAAATCCTTAAGAATGTGTTCCTGTTACGAGTTCCCGCCAAGTGACCCGGGGGAGGTAGTTTTTCGCGCTCTCGGGCACCTGTCGGGTGTTCCCGCCTCATGTCCCGGGGGAGTTTTTTCCTCCTGTGGTCTCGGGCCCCCGTTACGAGTTCCCGCCAAGTGACCCGGGGGAGGTAGTTTTTCGCGCTCTCGGGCAACTGTCGGGTGTTCCCGCCTCATGTCCCGGGGGAGTTTTTTTTTCCTCTGGTCTCGGGCACCCGTTACGAGTTCCCGCCTCATGACCCGGGGGAGGTAGTTTTTCGCGCTCTCGGGCAACTGTCGGGTGTTCCCGCCTCATGTCCCGGGGGATTTTTTTTTTCCTCTGGTCTCGGGCACCCGTTACGAGTTCCCGCCTCATGACCCGGGGGAGGTAGTTTTTCGCGCTCTCGGGCAACTGTCGGGTGTTCCCGCCTCATGTCCCGGGGGATTTTTTTTTTCCTCTGGTCTCGGGCACCCGTTACGAGTTCCCGCCTCATGACCCGGGGGAGGTAGTTTTTCGCGCTCTCGGGCAACTGTCGGGTGTTCCCGCCTCATGTCCCGGGGGATTTTTTTTTTCCTCTGGTCTCGGGCACCCGTTACGAGTTCCCGCCTCATGACCCGGGGGAGGTAGTTTTTCGCGCTCTCGGGCAACTGTCGGGTGTTCCCGCCTCATGTCCCGGGGGATTTTTTTTTTCCTCTGGTCTCGGGCACCCGTTACGAGTTCCCGCCTCATGACCCGGGGGAGGTAGTTTTTCGCGCTCTCGGGCAACTGTCGGGTGTTCCCGTCTCATGTCCCGGGGGATTTTTTTTTTCCTCTGGTCTCGGGCACCCGTTACGAGTTCCCGCCTCATGACCCGGGGGAGGTAGTTTTTCGCGCTCTCGGGCACCTGTCGGGTGTTCCCGCCTCATGTCCCGGGGGAGTTTTTTCCTCCTGTGGTCTCGGGCCCCCGTTACGAGTTCCCGCCAAGTGACCCGGGGGAGGTAGTTTTTCGCGCTCTCGGGCAACTGTCGGGTGTTCCCGCCTCATGTCCCGGGGGATTTTTTTTTTCCTCTGGTCTCGGGCACCCGTTACGAGTTCCCGCCTCATGACCCGGGGGAGGTAGTTTTTCGCGCTCTCGGGCAACTGTCGGGTGTTCCCGCCTCATGTCCCGGGGGATTTTTTTTTTCCTCTGGTCTCGGGCACCCGTTACGAGTTCCCGCCTCATGACCCGGGGGAGGTAGTTTTTCGCGCTCTCGGGCAACTGTCGGGTGTTCCCGCCTCATGTCCCGGGGGATTTTTTTTTTCCTCTGGTCTCGGGCACCCGTTACGAGTTCCCGCCTCATGACCCGGGGGAGGTAGTTTTTCGCGCTCTCGGGCAACTGTCGGGTGTTCCCGCCTCATGTCCCGGGGGATTTTTTTTTTCCTCTGGTCTCGGGCACCCGTTACGAGTTCCCGCCTCATGACCCGGGGGAGGTAGTTTTTCGCGCTCTCGGGCAACTGTCGGGTGTTCCCGCCTCATGTCCCGGGGGATTTTTTTTTTCCTCTGGTCTCGGGCACCCGTTACGAGTTCCCGCCTCATGACCCGGGGGAGGTAGTTTTTCGCGCTCTCGGGCAACTGTCGGGTGTTCCCGCCTCATGTCCCGGGGGATTTTTTTTTTCCTCTGGTCTCGGGCACCCGTTACGAGTTCCCGCCTCATGACCCGGGGGAGGTAGTTTTTCGCGCTCTCGGGCAACTGTCGGGTGTTCCCGCCTCATGTCCCGGGGGATTTTTTTTTTCCTCTGGTGTCGGGCACCCGTTACGAGTTCCCGCCTCATGACCCGGGGGAGGTAGTTTTTCGCGCTCTCGGGCAACTGTCGGGTGTTCCCGCCTCATGTCCCGGGGGATTTTTTTTTTCCTCTGGTCTCGGGCACCCGTTACGAGTTCCCGCCTCATGACCCGGGGGAGGTAGTTTTTCGCGCTCTCGGGCAACTGTCGGGTGTTCCCGCCTCATGTCCCGGGGGATTTTTTTTTTCCTCTGGTCTCGGGCACCCGTTACGAGTTCCCGCCTCATGACCCGGGGGAGGTAGTTTTTCGCGCTCTCGGGCACCTGTCGGGTGTTCCCGCCTCATGTCCCGGGGGAGTTTTTTCCTCCTGTGGTCTCGGGCCCCCGTTACGAGTTCCCGCCAAGTGACCCGGGGGAGGTAGTTTTTCGCGCTCTCGGGCAACTGTCGGGTGTTCCCGCCTCATGTCCCGGGGGATTTTTTTTTTCCTCTGGTCTCGGGCACCCGTTACGAGTTCCCGCCTCATGACCCGGGGGAGGTAGTTTTTCGCGCTCTCGGGCAACTGTCGGGTGTTCCCGCCTCATGTCCCGGGGGATTTTTTTTTTCCTCTGGTCTCGGGCACCCGTTACGAGTTCCCGCCTCATGACCCGGGGGAGGTAGTTTTTCGCGCTCTCGGGCAACTGTCGGGTGTTCCCGCCTCATGTCCCGGGGGATTTTTTTTTTCCTCTGGTCTCGGGCACCCGTTACGAGTTCCCGCCAAGTGACCCGGGGGAGGTAGTTTTTCGCGCTCTCGGGCAACTGTCGGGTGTTCCCGCCTCATGTCCCGGGGGATTTTTTTTTTCCTCTGGTCTCGGGCACCCGTTACGAGTTCCCGCCTCATGACCCGGGGGAGGTAGTTTTTCGCGCTCTCGGGCAACTGTCGGGTGTTCCCGCCTCATGTCCCGGGGGATTTTTTTTTTCCTCTGGTCTCGGGCACCCGTTACGAGTTCCCGCCTCATGACCCGGGGGAGGTAGTTTTTCGCGCTCTCGGGCAACTGTCGGGTGTTCCCGCCTCATGTCCCGGGGGATTTTTTTTTTCCTCTGGTCTCGGGCACCCGTTACGAGTTCCCGCCTCATGACCCGGGGGAGGTAGTTTTTCGCGCTCTCGGGCAACTGTCGGGTGTTCCCGCCTCATGTCCCGGGGGATTTTTTTTTTCCTCTGGTCTCGGGCACCCGTTACGAGTTCCCGCCTCATGACCCGGGGGAGGTAGTTTTCGCGCTCTCGGGCAACTGTCGGGTGTTCCCGCCTCATGTCCCGGGGGATTTTTTTTTTCCTCTGGTCTCGGGCACCCGTTACGAGTTCCCGCCTCATGACCCGGGGGAGGTAGTTTTTCGCGCTCTCGGGCAACTGTCGGGTGTTCCCGCCTCATGTCCCGGGGGATTTTTTTTTCCTCTGGTCTCGGGCACCCGTTACGAGTTCCCGCCTCATGACCCGGGGGAGGTAGTTTTTCGCGCTCTCGGGCAACTGTCGGGTGTTCCCGCCTCATGTCCCGGGGGATTTTTTTTTTCCTCTGGTCTCGGGCACCCGTTACGAGTTCCCGCCTCATGACCCGGGGGAGGTAGTTTTTCGCGCTCTCGGGCAACTGTCGGGTGTTCCCGCCTCATGTCCCGGGGGATTTTTTTTTTCCTCTGGTCTCGGGCACCCGTTACGAGTTCCCGCCTCATGACCCGGGGGAGGTAGTTTTTCGCGCTCTCGGGCAACTGTCGGGTGTTCCCGCCTCATGTCCCGGGGGAGTTTTTTCCTCCTGTGGTCTCGGGCACCCGTCGGGAGTTCCCGCCAAGTGACCCGGGGGTGGTAGTTTTTTGTGCTCTCGGGCACCTGTCGGGTGTTCCCGCACATTCGTGGCCCTAAGAGACTTTCTCCATAGGAGATCAGAGACGGTTGGATTTGAATTCGAATTTCTGCACACGAAACTCTTCCAGTGCAGCTTTGTGAAGCAAATCCTTAAGAATGTGTTCCTGTTACGAGTTCCCGCCAAGTGACCCGGGGGAGGTAGTTTTTCGTGCTCTCGGGCACCTGTCGGGTGTTCCCGCCTCATGTCCCGGGGGAGTTTTTTCCTCCTGTGGTCTCGGGCCCCCGTTACGAGTTCCCGCCAAGTGACCCGGGGGAGGTAGTTTTTCGCGCTCTCGGGCAACTGTCGGGTGTTCCCGCCTCATGTCCCGGGGGAGTTTTTTCCTCCTGTGGTCTCGGGCCCCCGTTACGAGTTCCCGCCAAGTGACCCGGGGGAGGTAGTTTTTCGCGCTCTCGGGCAACTGTCGGGTGTTCCCGCCTCATGTCCCGGGGGATTTTTTTTTTCCTCTGGTCTCGGGCACCCGTTACGAGTTCCCGCCTCATGACCCGGGGGAGGTAGTTTTTCGCGCTCTCGGGCAACTGTCGGGTGTTCCCGCCTCATGTCCCGGGGGATTTTTTTTTTCCTCTGGTCTCGGGCACCCGTTACGAGTTCCCGCCTCATGACCCGGGGGAGGTAGTTTTTCGCGCTCTCGGGCAACTGTCGGGTGTTCCCGCCTCATGTCCCGGGGGATTTTTTTTTTCCTCTGGTCTCGGGCACCCGTTACGAGTTCCCGCCTCATGACCCGGGGGAGGTAGTTTTTCGCGCTCTCGGGCAACTGTCGGGTGTTCCCGCCTCATGTCCCGGGGGATTTTTTTTTTCCTCTGGTCTCGGGCACCCGTTACGAGTTCCCGCCTCATGACCCGGGGGAGGTAGTTTTTCGCGCTCTCGGGCAACTGTCGGGTGTTCCCGCCTCATGTCCCGGGGGATTTTTTTTTTCCTCTGGTCTCGGGCACCCGTTACGAGTTCCCGCCTCATGACCCGGGGGAGGTAGTTTTTCGCGCTCTCGGGCACCTGTCGGGTGTTCCCGCCTCATGTCCCGGGGGATTTTTTTTTTCCTCCTGTGGTCTCGGGCACCCGTTACGAGTTCCCGCCAAGTGACCCGGGGGAGGTAGTTTTTCGCGCTCTCGGGCAACTGTCGGGTGTTCCCGCCTCATGTCCCGGGGGATTTTTTTTTTCCTCCTGTGGTCTCGGGCCCCCGTTACGAGTTCCCGCCAAGTGACCCGGGGGAGGTAGTTTTTCGCGCTCTCGGGCAACTGTCGGGTGTTCCCGCCTCATGTCCCGGGGGATTTTTTTTTTCCTCTGGTCTCGGGCACCCGTTACGAGTTCCCGCCTCATGACCCGGGGGAGGTAGTTTTTCGCGCTCTCGGGCAACTGTCGGGTGTTCCCGCCTCATGTCCCGGGGGATTTTTTTTTTCCTCTGGTCTCGGGCACCCGTTACGAGTTCCCGCCTCATGACCCGGGGGAGGTAGTTTTTCGCGCTCTCGGGCAACTGTCGGGTGTTCCCGCCTCATGTCCCGGGGGATTTTTTTTTTCCTCTGGTCTCGGGCACCCGTTACGAGTTCCCGCCTCATGACCCGGGGGAGGTAGTTTTTCGCGCTCTCGGGCAACTGTCGGGTGTTCCCGCCTCATGTCCCGGGGGATTTTTTTTTTCCTCTGGTCTCGGGCACCCGTTACGAGTTCCCGCCAAGTGACCCGGGGGAGGTAGTTTTTCGCGCTCTCGGGCAACTGTCGGGTGTTCCCGCCTCATGTCCCGGGGGATTTTTTTTTTCCTCTGGTCTCGGGCACCCGTTACGAGTTCCCGCCTCATGACCCGGGGGAGGTAGTTTTTCGCGCTCTCGGGCAACTGTCGGGTGTTCCCGCCTCATGTCCCGGGGGATTTTTTTTTTCCTCTGGTCTCGGGCACCCGTTACGAGTTCCCGCCTCATGACCCGGGGGAGGTAGTTTTTCGCGCTCTCGGGCAACTGTCGGGTGTTCCCGCCTCATGTCCCGGGGGATTTTTTTTTTCCTCTGGTCTCGGGCACCCGTTACGAGTTCCCGCCTCATGACCCGGGGGAGGTAGTTTTTCGCGCTCTCGGGCAACTGTCGGGTGTTCCCGCCTCATGTCCCGGGGGATTTTTTTTTTCCTCTGGTCTCGGGCACCCGTTACGAGTTCCCGCCTCATGACCCGGGGGAGGTAGTTTTTCGCGCTCTCGGGCAACTGTCGGGTGTTCCCGCCTCATGTCCCGGGGGATTTTTTTTTTCCTCTGGTCTCGGGCACCCGTTACGAGTTCCCGCCTCATGACCCGGGGGAGGTAGTTTTTCGCGCTCTCGGGCAACTGTCGGGTGTTCCCGCCTCATGTCCCGGGGGATTTTTTTTTTCCTCTGGTCTCGGGCACCCGTTACGAGTTCCCGCCTCATGACCCGGGGGAGGTAGTTTTTCGCGCTCTCGGGCAACTGTCGGGTGTTCCCGCCTCATGTCCCGGGGGATTTTTTTTTTCCTCTGGTCTCGGGCACCCGTTACGAGTTCCCGCCTCATGACCCGGGGGAGGTAGTTTTTCGCGCTCTCGGGCAACTGTCGGGTGTTCCCGCCTCATGTCCCGGGGGAGTTTTTTCCTCCTGTGGTCTCGGGCACCCGTCGGGAGTTCCCGCCAAGTGACCCGGGGGAGGTAGTTTTTCGCGCTCTCGGGCACCTGTCGGGTGTTCCCGCCTCATGTCCCGGGGGAGTTTTTTCGTCCTGTGGTCTCGGGCACCCGTCGGGAGTTCCCGCCAAGTGACCCGGGGGTGGTAGTTTTTTGTGCTCTCGGGCACCTGTCGGGTGTTCCCGCACATTCGTGGCCCTAAGAGACTTTCTCCATAGGAGATCAGAGACGGTTGGATTTGAATTCGAATTTCTGCACACGAAACTCTTCCAGTGCAGCTTTGTGAAGCAAATCCTTAAGAATGTGTTCCTGTTACGAGTTCCCGCCAAGTGACCCGGGGGAGGTAGTTTTTCGTGCTCTCGGGCACCTGTCGGGTGTTCCCGCCTCATGTCCCGGGGGAGTTTTTTCCTCCTGTGGTCTCGGGCCCCCGTTACGAGTTCCCGCCAAGTGACCCGGGGGAGGTAGTTTTTCGTGCTCTCGGGCAACTGTCGGGTGTTCCCGCCTCATGTCCCGGGGGAGTTTTTTTTTCCTCTGGTCTCGGGCACCCGTTACGAGTTCCCGCCTCATGACCCGGGGGAGGTAGTTTTTCGCGCTCTCGGGCAACTGTCGGGTGTTCCCGCCTCATGTCCCGGGGGATTTTTTTTTTCCTCTGGTCTCGGGCACCCGTTACGAGTTCCCGCCTCATGACCCGGGGGAGGTAGTTTTTCGCGCTCTCGGGCAACTGTCGGGTGTTCCCGCCTCATGTCCCGGGGGATTTTTTTTTTCCTCTGGTCTCGGGCACCCGTTACGAGTTCCCGCCTCATGACCCGGGGGAGGTAGTTTTTCGCGCTCTCGGGCAACTGTCGGGTGTTCCCGCCTCATGTCCCGGGGGATTTTTTTTTTCCTCTGGTCTCGGGCACCCGTTACGAGTTCCCGCCTCATGACCCGGGGGAGGTAGTTTTTCGCGCTCTCGGGCAACTGTCGGGTGTTCCCGCCTCATGTCCCGGGGGATTTTTTTTTTCCTCTGGTCTCGGGCACCCGTTACGAGTTCCCGCCTCATGACCCGGGGGAGGTAGTTTTTCGCTCTCTCGGGCAACTGTCGGGTGTTCCCGCCTCATGTCCCGGGGGATTTTTTTTTTCCTCTGGTCTCGGGCACCCGTTACGAGTTCCCGCCTCATGACCCGGGGGAGGTAGTTTTTCGCGCTCTCGGGCACCTGTCGGGTGTTCCCGCCTCATGTCCCGGGGGAGTTTTTTCCTCCTGTGGTCTCGGGCCCCCGTTACGAGTTCCCGCCAAGTGACCCGGGGGAGGTAGTTTTTCGCGCTCTCGGGCAACTGTCGGGTGTTCCCGCCTCATGTCCCGGGGGATTTTTTTTTTCCTCTGGTCTCGGGCACCCGTTACGAGTTCCCGCCTCATGACCCGGGGGAGGTAGTTTTTCGCGCTCTCGGGCAACTGTCGGGTGTTCCCGCCTCATGTCCCGGGGGATTTTTTTTTTCCTCTGGTCTCGGGCACCCGTTACGAGTTCCCGCCTCATGACCCGGGGGAGGTAGTTTTTCGCGCTCTCGGGCAACTGTCGGGTGTTCCCGCCTCATGTCCCGGGGGATTTTTTTTTTCCTCTGGTCTCGGGCACCCGTTACGAGTTCCCGCCTCATGACCCGGGGGAGGTAGTTTTTCGCGCTCTCGGGCAACTGTCGGGTGTTCCCGCCTCATGTCCCGGGGGATTTTTTTTTTCCTCTGGTCTCGGGCACCCGTTACGAGTTCCCGCCAAGTGACCCGGGGGAGGTAGTTTTTCGCGCTCTCGGGCAACTGTCGGGTGTTCCCGCCTCATGTCCCGGGGGATTTTTTTTTTCCTCTGGTCTCGGGCACCCGTTACGAGTTCCCGCCTCATGACCCGGGGGAGGTAGTTTTTCGCGCTCTCGGGCAACTGTCGGGTGTTCCCGCCTCATGTCCCGGGGGATTTTTTTTTTCCTCTGGTCTCGGGCACCCGTTACGAGTTCCCGCCTCATGACCCGGGGGAGGTAGTTTTTCGCGCTCTCGGGCAACTGTCGGGTGTTCCCGCCTCATGTCCCGGGGGATTTTTTTTTTCCTCTGGTCTCGGGCACCCGTTACGAGTTCCCGCCTCATGACCCGGGGGAGGTAGTTTTTCGCGCTCTCGGGCAACTGTCGGGTGTTCCCGCCTCATGTCCCGGGGGATTTTTTTTTTCCTCTGGTCTCGGGCACCCGTTACGAGTTCCCGCCTCATGACCCGGGGGAGGTAGTTTTTCGCGCTCTCGGGCAACTGTCGGGTGTTCCCGCCTCATGTCCCGGGGGATTTTTTTTTTCCTCTGGTCTCGGGCACCCGTTACGAGTTCCCGCCTCATGACCCGGGGGAGGTAGTTTTTCGCGCTCTCGGGCAACTGTCGGGTGTTCCCGCCTCATGTCCCGGGGGATTTTTTTTTTCCTCTGGTCTCGGGCACCCGTTACGAGTTCCCGCCTCATGACCCGCGGGAGGTAGTTTTTCGCGCTCTCGGGCAACTGTCGGGTGTTCCCGCCTCATGTCCCGGGGGAGTTTTTTCCTCCTGTGGTCTCGGGCACCCGTCGGGAGTTCCCGCCAAGTGACCCGGGGGAGGTAGTTTTTTGCGCTCTTGGGCACCTGTCGGGTGTTCCCGCCTCATGTCCCGGGGGAGTTTTTTCGTCCTGTGGTCTCGGGCACCCGTCGGGAGTTCCCGCCAAGTGACCCGGGGGTGGTAGTTTTTTGTGCTCTCGGGCACCTGTCGGGTGTTCCCGCACATTCGTGGCCCTAAGAGACTTTCTCCATAGGAGATCAGAGACGGTTGGATTTGAATTCGAATTTCTGCACACGAAACTCTTCCAGTGCAGCTTTGTGAAGCAAATCCTTAAGAATGTGTTCCTGTTACGAGTTCCCGCCAAGTGACCCGGGGGAGGTAGTTTTTCGTGCTCTCGGGCACCTGTCGGGTGTTCCCGCCTCATGTCCCGGGGGAGTTTTTTCCTCCTGTGGTCTCGGGCCCCCGTTACGAGTTCCCGCCAAGTGACCCGGGGGAGGTAGTTTTTCGTGCTCTCGGGCAACTGTCGGGTGTTCCCGCCTCATGTCCCGGGGGATTTTATTTTTCCTCTGGTCTCGGGCACCCGTTACGAGTTCCCGCCTCATGACCCGGGGGAGGTAGTTTTTCGCGCTCTCGGGCAACTGTCGGGTGTTCCCGCCTCATGTCCCGGGGGATTTTTTTTTTCCTCTGGTCTCGGGCACCCGTTACGAGTTCCCGCCTCATGACCCGGGGGAGGTAGTTTTTCGCGCTCTCGGGCAACTGTCGGGTGTTCCCGCCTCATGTCCCGGGGGATTTTTTTTTTCCTCTGGTCTCGGGCACCCGTTACGAGTTCCCGCCTCATGACCCGGGGGAGGTAGTTTTTCGCGCTCTCGGGCAACTGTCGGGTGTTCCCGCCTCATGTCCCGGGGGATTTTTTTTTTCCTCTGGTCTCGGGCACCCGTTACGAGTTCCCGCCTCATGACCCGGGGGAGGTAGTTTTTCGTGCTCTCGGGCAACTGTCGGGTGTTCCCGCCTCATGTCCCGGGGGATTTTTTTTTTCCTCTGGTCTCGGGCACCCGTTACGAGTTCCCGCCTCATGACCCGGGGGAGGTAGTTTTTCGTGCTCTCGGGCAACTGTCGGGTGTTCCCGCCTCATGTCCCGGGGGATTTTTTTTTTCCTCTGGTCTCGGGCACCCGTTACGAGTTCCCGCCTCATGACCCGGGGGAGGTAGTTTTTCGTGCTCTCGGGCAACTGTCGGGTGTTCCCGCCTCATGTCCCGGGGGATTTTTTTTTTCCTCTGGTCTCGGGCACCCGTTACGAGTTCCCGCCTCATGACCCGGGGGAGGTAGTTTTTCGTGCTCTCGGGCAACTGTCGGGTGTTCCCGCCTCATGTCCCGGGGGATTTTTTTTTTCCTCTGGTCTCGGGCACCCGTTACGAGTTCCCACCTCATGACCCGGGGGAGGTAGTTTTTCGTGCTCTCGGGCAACTGTCGGGTGTTCCCGCCTCATGTCCCGGGGGATTTTTTTTTTCCTCTGGTCTCGGGCACCCGTTACGAGTTCCCGCCTCATGACCCGGGGGAGGTAGTTTTTCGTGCTCTCGGGCAACTGTCGGGTGTTCCCGCCTCATGTCCCGGGGGAGTTTTTTCCTCCTGTGGTCTCGGGCACCCGTCGGGAGTTCCCGCCAAGTGACCCGGGGGAGGTAGTTTTTTGCGCTCTTGGGCACCTGTCGGGTGTTCCCGCCTCATGTCCCGGGGGAGTTTTTTCGTCCTGTGGTCTCGGGCACCCGTCGGGAGTTCCCGCCAAGTGACCCGGGGGTGGTAGTTTTTTGTGCTCTCGGGCACCTGTCGGGTGTTCCCGCACATTCGTGGCCCTAAGAGACTTTCTCCATAGGAGATCAGAGACGGTTGGATTTGAATTCGAATTTCTGCACACGAAACTCTTCCAGTGCAGCTTTGTGAAGCAAATCCTTAAGAATGTGTTCCTGTTACGAGTTCCCGCCAAGTGACCCGGGGGAGGTAGTTTTTTGTGCTCTCGGGCACCTGTCGGGTGTTCCCGCCTCATGTCCCGGGGGAGTTTTTTCCTCCTGTGGTCTCGGGCCCCCGTTACGAGTTCCCGCCAAGTGACCCGGGGGAGGTAGTTTTTCGTGCTCTCGGGCAACTGTCGGGTGTTCCCGCCTCATGTCCCGGGGGATTTTTTTTTTCCTCTGGTCTCGGGCACCCGTTACGAGTTCCCGCCTCATGACCCGGGGGAGGTAGTTTTTCGCGCTCTCGGGCAACTGTCGGGTGTTCCCGCCTCATGTCCCGGGGGATTTTTTTTTTCCTCTGGTCTCGGGCACCCGTTACGAGTTCCCGCCTCATGACCCGGGGGAGGTAGTTTTTCGCGCTCTCGGGCAACTGTCGGGTGTTCCCGCCTCATGTCCCGGGGGATTTTTTTTTTCCTCTGGTCTCGGGCACCCGTTACGAGTTCCCGCCTCATGACCCGGGGGAGGTAGTTTTTCGCGCTCTCGGGCAACTGTCGGGTGTTCCCGCCTCATGTCCCGGGGGATTTTTTTTTTCCTCTGGTCTCGGGCACCCGTTACGAGTTCCCGCCAAGTGACCCGGGGGAGGTAGTTTTTCGCGCTCTCGGGCAACTGTCGGGTGTTCCCGCCTCATGTCCCGGGGGATTTTTTTTTTCCTCTGGTCTCGGGCACCCGTTACGAGTTCCCGCCTCATGACCCGGGGGAGGTAGTTTTTCGCGCTCTCGGGCAACTGTCGGGTGTTCCCGCCTCATGTCCCGGGGGATTTTTTTTTTCCTCTGGTCTCGGGCACCCGTTACGAGTTCCCGCCTCATGACCCGGGGGAGGTAGTTTTTCGCGCTCTCGGGCAACTGTCGGGTGTTCCCGCCTCATGTCCCGGGGGAGTTTTTTCCTCCTGTGGTCTCGGGCCCCCGTTACGAGTTCCCGCCAAGTGACCCGGGGGAGGTAGTTTTTCGCGCTCTCGGGCAACTGTCGGGTGTTCCCGCCTCATGTCCCGGGGGAGTTTTTTTTTCCTCTGGTCTCGGGCACCCGTTACGAGTTCCCGCCTCATGACCCGGGGGAGGTAGTTTTTCGCGCTCTCGGGCAACTGTCGGGTGTTCCCGCCTCATGTCCCGGGGGATTTTTTTTTTCCTCTGGTCTCGGGCACCCGTTACGAGTTCCCGCCTCATGACCCGGGGGAGGTAGTTTTTCGCGCTCTCGGGCAACTGTCGGGTGTTCCCGCCTCATGTCCCGGGGGATTTTTTTTTTCCTCTGGTCTCGGGCACCCGTTACGAGTTCCCGCCTCATGACCCGGGGGAGGTAGTTTTTCGCGCTCTCGGGCAACTGTCGGGTGTTCCCGCCTCATGTCCCGGGGGATTTTTTTTTTCCTCTGGTCTCGGGCACCCGTTACGAGTTCCCGCCTCATGACCCGGGGGAGGTAGTTTTTCGCGCTCTCGGGCAACTGTCGGGTGTTCCCGCCTCATGTCCCGGGGGATTTTTTTTTTCCTCTGGTCTCGGGCACCCGTTACGAGTTCCCGCCTCATGACCCGGGGGAGGTAGTTTTTCGCGCTCTCGGGCAACTGTCGGGTGTTCCCGCCTCATGTCCCGGGGGATTTTTTTTTTCCTCTGGTCTCGGGCACCCGTTACGAGTTCCCGCCTCATGACCCGGGGGAGGTAGTTTTTCGCGCTCTCGGGCAACTGTCGGGTGTTCCCGCCTCATGTCCCGGGGGATTTTTTTTTTCCTCTGGTCTCGGGCACCCGTTACGAGTTCCCGCCTCATGACCCGGGGGAGGTAGTTTTTCGCGCTCTCGGGCAACTGTCGGGTGTTCCCGCCTCATGTCCCGGGGGATTTTTTTTTTCCTCTGGTCTCGGGCACCCGTTACGAGTTCCCGCCTCATGACCCGGGGGAGGTAGTTTTTCGCGCTCTCGGGCAACTGTCGGGTGTTCCCGCCTCATGTCCCGGGGGATTTTTTTTTTCCTCTGGTCTCGGGCACCCGTTACGAGTTCCCGCCTCATGACCCGGGGGAGGTAGTTTTTCGCGCTCTCGGGCAACTGTCGGGTGTTCCCGCCTCATGTCCCGGGGGATTTTTTTTTTCCTCTGGTCTCGGGCACCCGTTACGAGTTCCCGCCTCATGACCCGGGGGAGGTAGTTTTTCGCGCTCTCGGGCAACTGTCGGGTGTTCCCGCCTCATGTCCCGGGGGATTTTTTTTTTCCTCTGGTCTCGGGCACCCGTTACGAGTTCCCGCCTCATGACCCGGGGGAGGTAGTTTTTCGCGCTCTCGGGCACCTGTCGGGTGTTCCCGCCTCATGTCCCGGGGGAGTTTTTTCCTCCTGTGGTCTCGGGCCCCCGTTACGAGTTCCCGCCTCATGACCCGGGGGAGGTAGTTTTTCGCGCTCTCGGGCAACTGTCGGGTGTTCCCGCCTCATGTCCCGGGGGATTTTTTTTTTCCTCTGGTCTCGGGCACCCGTTACGAGTTCCCGCCTCATGACCCGGGGGAGGTAGTTTTTCGTGCTCTCGGGCAACTGTCGGGTGTTCCCGCCTCATGTCCCGGGGGATTTTTTTTTTCCTCTGGTCTCGGGCACCCGTTACGAGTTCCCGCCTCATGACCCGGGGGAGGTAGTTTTTCGCGCTCTCGGGCAACTGTCGGGTGTTCCCGCCTCATGTCCCGGGGGAGTTTTTTCCTCCTGTGGTCTCGGGCACCCGTCGGGAGTTCCCGCCAAGTGACCCGGGGGAGGTAGTTTTTCGCGCTCTCGGGCACCTGTCGGGTGTTCCCGCCTCATGTCCCGGGGGAGTTTTTTCGTCCTGTGGTCTCGGGCACCCGTCGGGAGTTCCCGCCAAGTGACCCGGGGGTGGTAGTTTTTTGTGCTCTCGGGCACCTGTCGGGTGTTCCCGCACATTCGTGGCCCTAAGAGACTTTCTCCATAGGAGATCAGAGACGGTTGGATTTGAATTCGAATTTCTGCACACGAAACTCTTCCAGTGCAGCTTTGTGAAGCAAATCCTTAAGAATGTGTTCCTGTTACGAGTTCCCGCCAAGTGACCCGGGGGAGGTAGTTTTTTGTGCTCTCGGGCACCTGTCGGGTGTTCCCGCCTCATGTCCCGGGGGAGTTTTTTCCTCCTGTGGTCTCGGGCCCCCGTCGGGAGTTCCCGCCAAGTGACCCGGGGGAGGTAGTTTTTTGTGCTCTCGGGCAACTGTCGGGTGTTCCCGCCTCATGTCCCGGGGGAGATTTTTCCTCCTGTGGTCTCGGGCACCCGTCGGGAGTTCCCGCCAAGTGACCCGGGGTAGGTAGTTTTTTGTGCTCTCGGGCACCTGTCGGGTGTTCCCGCCTCATGTCCCGGGGGAGTTTTTTCCTCCTGTGGTCTCGGGCCCCCGTCGGGAGTTCCCGCCAAGTGACCCGGGGGAGGTAGTTTTTTGTGCTCTCGGGCAACTGTCGGGTGTTCCCGCCTCATGTCCCGGGGGAGATTTTTCCTCCTGTGGTCTCGGGCACCTGTCGGGAGTTCCCGCCAAGTGACCCGGGGGAGGTAGTTTTTTGTGCTCTCGGGCACCTGTCGGGTGTTCCCGCCTCATGTCCCGGGGGAGTTTTTTCCTCCTGTGGTCTCGGGCCCCCGTCGGGAGTTCCCGCCAAGTGACCCGGGGGAGGTAGTTTTTCGTGCTCTCGGGCAACTGTCGGGTGTTCCCGCCTCATGTCCCGGGGGAGATTTTTCCTCCTGTGGTCTCGGGCACCCGTCGGGAGTTCCCGCCAAGTGACCCGGGGGAGGTAGTTTTTTGTGCTCTCGGGCACCTGTCGGGTGTTCCCGCCTCATGTCCCGGGGGAGTTTTTTCCTCCTGTGGTCTCGGGCCCCCGTTACGAGTTCCCGCCAAGTGACCCGGGGGAGGTAGTTTTTCGTGCTCTCGGGCAACTGTCGGGTGTTCCCGCCTCATGTCCCGGGGGATTTTTTTTTTCCTCTGGTCTCGGGCACCCGTTACGAGTTCCCGCCTCATGACCCGGGGGAGGTAGTTTTTCGCGCTCTCGGGCAACTGTCGGGTGTTCCCGCCTCATGTCCCGGGGGATTTTTTTTTTCCTCTGGTCTCGGGCACCCGTTACGAGTTCCCGCCTCATGACCCGGGGGAGGTAGTTTTTCGCGCTCTCGGGCAACTGTCGGGTGTTCCCGCCTCATGTCCCGGGGGATTTTTTTTTTCCTCTGGTCTCGGGCACCCGTTACGAGTTCCCGCCTCATGACCCGGGGGAGGTAGTTTTTCGCGCTCTCGGGCAACTGTCGGGTGTTCCCGCCTCATGTCCCGGGGGATTTTTTTTTTCCTCTGGTCTCGGGCACCCGTTACGAGTTCCCGCCTCATGACCCGGGGGAGGTAGTTTTTCGCGCTCTCGGGCAACTGTCGGGTGTTCCCGCCTCATGTCCCGGGGGATTTTTTTTTTCTTCTGGTCTCGGGCACCCGTTACGAGTTCCCGCCTCATGACCCGGGGGAGGTAGTTTTTCGCGCTCTCGGGCAACTGTCGGGTGTTCCCGCCTCATGTCCCGGGGGATTTTTTTTTTCCTCTGGTCTCGGGCACCCGTTACGAGTTCCCGCCTCATGACCCGGGGGAGGTAGTTTTTCGCGCTCTCGGGCAACTGTCGGGTGTTCCCGCCTCATGTCCCGGGGGATTTTTTTTTTCCTCTGGTCTCGGGCACCCGTTACGAGTTCCCGCCTCATGACCCGGGGGAGGTAGTTTTTCGCGCTCTCGGGCAACTGTCGGGTGTTCCCGCCTCATGTCCCGGGGGATTTTTTTTTTCCTCTGGTCTCGGGCACCCGTTACGAGTTCCCGCCTCATGACCCGGGGGAGGTAGTTTTTCGCGCTCTCGGGCACCTGTCGGGTGTTCCCGCCTCATGTCCCGGGGGAGTTTTTTCCTCCTGTGGTCTCGGGCCCCCGTTACGAGTTCCCGCCAAGTGACCCGGGGGAGGTAGTTTTTCGCGCTCTCGGGCAACTGTCGGGTGTTCCCGCCTCATGTCCCGGGGGATTTTTTTTTTCCTCTGGTCTCGGGCACCCGTTACGAGTTCCCGCCTCATGACCCGGGGGAGGTAGTTTTTCGCGCTCTCGGGCAACTGTCGGGTGTTCCCGCCTCATGTCCCGGGGGATTTTTTTTTTCCTCTGGTCTCGGGCACCCGTTACGAGTTCCCGCCTCATGAACCGGGGGAGGTAGTTTTTCGCGCTCTCGGGCAACTGTCGGGTGTTCCCGCCTCATGTCCCGGGGGATTTTTTTTTTCCTCTGGTCTCGGGCACCCGTTACGAGTTCCCGCCTCATGACCCGGGGGAGGTAGTTTTTCGCGCTCTCGGGCAACTGTCGGGTGTTCCCGCCTCATGTCCCGGGGGATTTTTTTTTTCCTCTGGTCTCGGGCACCCGTTACGAGTTCCCGCCAAGTGACCCGGGGGAGGTAGTTTTTCGCGCTCTCGGGCAACTGTCGGGTGTTCCCGCCTCATGTCCCGGGGGATTTTTTTTTTCCTCTGGTCTCGGGCACCCGTTACGAGTTCCCGCCTCATGACCCGGGGGAGGTAGTTTTTCGCGCTCTCGGGCAACTGTCGGGTGTTCCCGCCTCATGTCCCGGGGGATTTTTTTTTTCCTCTGGTCTCGGGCACCCGTTACGAGTTCCCGCCTCATGACCCGGGGGAGGTAGTTTTTCGCGCTCTCGGGCAACTGTCGGGTGTTCCCGCCTCATGTCCCGGGGGATTTTTTTTTTCCTCTGGTCTCGGGCACCCGTTACGAGTTCCCGCCTCATGACCCGGGGGAGGTAGTTTTTCGCGCTCTCGGGCAACTGTCGGGTGTTCCCGCCTCATGTCCCGGGGGATTTTTTTTTTCCTCTGGTCTCGGGCACCCGTTACGAGTTCCCGATACATGACCCGGGGGAGGTAGTTTTTCGCGCTCTCGGGCAACTGTCGGGTGTTCCCGCCTCATGTCCCGGGGGATTTTTTTTTCCTCTGGTCTCGGGCACCCGTTACGAGTTCCCGCCTCATGACCCGGGGGAGGTAGTTTTTCGCGCTCTCGGGCAACTGTCGGGTGTTCCCGCCTCATGTCCCGGGGGATTTTTTTTTTCCTCTGGTCTCGGGCACCCGTTACGAGTTCCCGCCTCATGACCCGGGGGAGGTAGTTTTTCGCGCTCTCGGGCAACTGTCGGGTGTTCCCGCCTCATGTCCCGGGGGATTTTTTTTTTCCTCTGGTCTCGGGCACCCGTTACGAGTTCCCGCCTCATGACCCGGGGGAGGTAGTTTTTCGCGCTCTCGGGCAACTGTCGGGTGTTCCCGCCTCATGTCCCGGGGGATTTTTTTTTTCCTCTGGTCTCGGGCACCCGTTACGAGTTCCCGCCTCATGACCCGGGGGAGGTAGTTTTTCGCGCTCTCGGGCAACTGTCGGGTGTTCCCGCCTCATGTCCCGGGGGAGTTTTTTCCTCCTGTGGTCTCGGGCACCCGTCGGGAGTTCCCGCCAAGTGACCCGGGGGAGGTAGTTTTTTGCGCTCTTGGGCACCTGTCGGGTGTTCCCGCCTCATGTCCCGGGGGAGTTTTTTCGTCCTGTGGTCTCGGGCACCCGTCGGGAGTTCCCGCCAAGTGACCCGGGGGTGGTAGTTTTTTGTGCTCTCGGGCACCTGTCGGGTGTTCCCGCACATTCGTGGCCCTAAGAGACTTTCTCCATAGGAGATCAGAGACGGTTGGATTTGAATTCGAATTTCTGCACACGAAACTCTTCCAGTGCAGCTTTGTGAAGCAAATCCTTAAGAATGTGTTCCTGTTACGAGTTCCCGCCAAGTGACCCGGGGGAGGTAGTTTTTCGTGCTCTCGGGCACCTGTCGGGTGTTCCCGCCTCATGTCCCGGGGGAGTTTTTTCCTCCTGTGGTCTCGGGCCCCCGTTACGAGTTCCCGCCAAGTGACCCGGGGGAGGTAGTTTTTCGTGCTCTCGGGCAACTGTCGGGTGTTCCCGCCTCATGTCCCGGGGGAGTTTTTTTTTCCTCTGGTCTCGGGCACCCGTTACGAGTTCCCGCCTCATGACCCGGGGGAGGTAGTTTTTCGCGCTCTCGGGCAACTGTCGGGTGTTCCCGCCTCATGTCCCGGGGGATTTTTTTTTTCCTCTGGTCTCGGGCACCCGTTACGAGTTCCCGCCTCATGACCCGGGGGAGGTAGTTTTTCGCGCTCTCGGGCAACTGTCGGGTGTTCCCGCCTCATGTCCCGGGGGATTTTTTTTTTCCTCTGGTCTCGGGCACCCGTTACGAGTTCCCGCCTCATGACCCGGGGGAGGTAGTTTTTCGCGCTCTCGGGCAACTGTCGGGTGTTCCCGCCTCATGTCCCGGGGGATTTTTTTTTTCCTCTGGTCTCGGGCACCCGTTACGAGTTCCCGCCTCATGACCCGGGGGAGGTAGTTTTTCGCGCTCTCGGGCAACTGTCGGGTGTTCCCGCCTCATGTCCCGGGGGATTTTTTTTTTCCTCTGGTCTCGGGCACCCGTTACGAGTTCCCGCCTCATGACCCGGGGGAGGTAGTTTTTCGCGCTCTCGGGCAACTGTCGGGTGTTCCCGCCTCATGTCCCGGGGGATTTTTTTTTTCCTCTGGTCTCGGGCACCCGTTACGAGTTCCCGCCTCATGACCCGGGGGAGGTAGTTTTTCGCGCTCTCGGGCACCTGTCGGGTGTTCCCGCCTCATGTCCCGGGGGAGTTTTTTCCTCCTGTGGTCTCGGGCCCCCGTTACGAGTTCCCGCCAAGTGACCCGGGGGAGGTAGTTTTTCGCGCTCTCGGGCAACTGTCGGGTGTTCCCGCCTCATGTCCCGGGGGATTTTTTTTTTCCTCTGGTCTCGGGCACCCGTTACGAGTTCCCGCCTCATGACCCGGGGGAGGTAGTTTTTCGCGCTCTCGGGCAACTGTCGGGTGTTCCCGCCTCATGTCCCGGGGGATTTTTTTTTTCCTCTGGTCTCGGGCACCCGTTACGAGTTCCCGCCTCATGACCCGGGGGAGGTAGTTTTTCGCGCTCTCGGGCAACTGTCGGGTGTTCCCGCCTCATGTCCCGGGGGATTTTTTTTTTCCTCTGGTCTCGGGCACCCGTTACGAGTTCCCGCCTCATGACCCGGGGGAGGTAGTTTTTCGCGCTCTCGGGCAACTGTCGGGTGTTCCCGCCTCATGTCCCGGGGCATTTTTTTTTTCCTCTGGTCTCGGGCACCCGTTACGAGTTCCCGCCTCATGACCCGGGGGAGGTAGTTTTTCGCGCTCTCGGGCAACTGTCGGGTGTTCCCGCCTCATGTCCCGGGGGATTTTTTTTTTCCTCTGGTCTCGGGCACCCGTTACGAGTTCCCGCCTCATGACCCGGGGGAGGTAGTTTTTCGCGCTCTCGGGCAACTGTCGGGTGTTCCCGCCTCATGTCCCGGGGGATTTTTTTTTTCCTCTGGTCTCGGGCACCCGTTACGAGTTCCCGCCTCATGACCCGGGGGAGGTAGTTTTTCGCGCTCTCGGGCAACTGTCGGGTGTTCCCGCCTCATGTCCCGGGGGATTTTTTTTTTCCTCTGGTCTCGGGCACCCGTTACGAGTTCCCGCCTCATGACCCGGGGGAGGTAGTTTTTCGCGCTCTCGGGCACCTGTCGGGTGTTCCCGCCTCATGTCCCGGGGGAGTTTTTTCCTCCTGTGGTCTCGGGCCCCCGTTACGAGTTCCCGCCAAGTGACCCGGGGGAGGTAGTTTTTCGCGCTCTCGGGCAACTGTCGGGTGTTCCCCGCCTCATGTCCCGGGGGATTTTTTTTTTCCTCTGGTCTCGGGCACCCGTTACGAGTTCCCGCATCATGACCCGGGGGAGGTAGTTTTTCGCGCTCTCGGGCAACTGTCGGGTGTTCCCGCCTCATGTCCCGGGGGATTTTTTTTTTCCTCTGGTCTCGGGCACCCGTTACGAGTTCCCGCCTCATGACCCGGGGGAGGTAGTTTTTCGCGCTCTCGGGCAACTGTCGGGTGTTCCCGCCTCATGTCCCGGGGGATTTTTTTTTTCCTCTGGTCTCGGGCACCCGTTACGAGTTCCCGCCTCATGACCCGGGGGAGGTAGTTTTTCGCGCTCTCGGGCAACTGTCGGGTGTTCCCGCCTCATGTCCCGGGGGATTTTTTTTTTCCTCTGGTCTCGGGCACCCGTTACGAGTTCCCGCCTCATGACCCGGGGGAGGTAGTTTTTCGCGCTCTCGGGCAACTGTCGGGTGTTCCCGCCTCATGTCCCGGGGGATTTTTTTTTTCCTCTGGTCTCGGGCACCCGTTACGAGTTCCCGCCTCATGACCCGGGGGAGGTAGTTTTTCGCGCTCTCGGGCAACTGTCGGGTGTTCCCGCCTCATGTCCCGGGGGATTTTTTTTTTCCTCTGGTCTCGGGCACCCGTTACGAGTTCCCGCCTCATGACCCGGGGGAGGTAGTTTTTCGCGCTCTCGGGCAACTGTCGGGTGTTCCCGCCTCATGTCCCGGGGGATTTTTTTTTTCCTCTGGTCTCGGGCACCCGTTACGAGTTCCCGCCTCATGACCCGGGGGAGGTAGTTTTTCGCGCTCTCGGGCACCTGTCGGGTGTTCCCGCCTCATGTCCCGGGGGAGTTTTTTCCTCCTGTGGTCTCGGGCCCCCGTTACGAGTTCCCGCCAAGTGACCCGGGGGAGGTAGTTTTTCGCGCTCTCGGGCAACTGTCGGGTGTTCCCGCCTCATGTCCCGGGGGATTTTTTTTTTCCTCTGGTCTCGGGCACCCGTTACGAGTTCCCGCCTCATGACCCGGGGGAGGTAGTTTTTCGCGCTCTCGGGCAACTGTCGGGTGTTCCCGCCTCATGTCCCGGGGGATTTTTTTTTTCCTCTGGTCTCGGGCACCCGTTACGAGTTCCCGCCTCATGACCCGGGGGAGGTAGTTTTTCGCGCTCTCGGGCAACTGTCGGGTGTTCCCGCCTCATGTCCCGGGGGATTTTTTTTTTCCTCTGGTCTCGGGCACCCGTTACGAGTTCCCGCCTCATGACCCGGGGGAGGTAGTTTTTCGCGCTCTCGGGCAACTGTCGGGTGTTCCCGCCTCATGTCCCGGGGGATTTTTTTTTTCCTCTGGTCTCGGGCACCCGTTACGAGTTCCCGCCAAGTGACCCGGGGGAGGTAGTTTTTCGCGCTCTCGGGCAACTGTCGGGTGTTCCCGCCTCATGTCCCGGGGGATTTTTTTTTTCCTCTGGTCTCGGGCACCCGTTACGAGTTCCCGCCTCATGACCCGGGGGAGGTAGTTTTTCGCGCTCTCGGGCAACTGTCGGGTGTTCCCGCCTCATGTCCCGGGGGATTTTTTTTTTCCTCTGGTCTCGGGCACCCGTTACGAGTTCCCGCCTCATGACCCGGGGGAGGTAGTTTTTCGCGCTCTCGGGCAACTGTCGGGTGTTCCCGCCTCATGTCCCGGGGGATTTTTTTTTTCCTCTGGTCTCGGGCACCCGTTACGAGTTCCCGCCTCATGACCCGGGGGAGGTAGTTTTTCGCGCTCTCGGGCAACTGTCGGGTGTTCCCGCCTCATGTCCCGGGGGATTTTTTTTTTCCTCTGGTCTCGGGCACCCGTTACGAGTTCCCGCCTCATGACCCGGGGGAGGTAGTTTTTCGCGCTCTCGGGCAACTGTCGGGTGTTCCCGCCTCATGTCCCGGGGGATTTTTTTTTTCCTCTGGTCTCGGGCACCCGTTACGAGTTCCCGCCTCATGACCCGGGGGAGGTAGTTTTTCGCGCTCTCGGGCAACTGTCGGGTGTTCCCGCCTCATGTCCCGGGGGATTTTTTTTTTCCTCTGGTCTCGGGCACCCGTTACGAGTTCCCGCCTCATGACCCGGGGGAGGTAGTTTTTCGCGCTCTCGGGCAACTGTCGGGTGTTCCCGCCTCATGTCCCGGGGGATTTTTTTTTTCCTCTGGTCTCGGGCACCCGTTACGAGTTCCCGCCTCATGACCCGGGGGAGGTAGTTTTTCGCGCTCTCGGGCAACTGTCGGGTGTTCCCGCCTCATGTCCCGGGGGAGTTTTTTCCTCCTGTGGTCTCGGGCAGCCGTCGGGAGTTCCCGCCAAGTGACCCGGGGGAGGTAGTTTTTTGCGCTCTTGGGCACCTGTCGGGTGTTCCCGCCTCATGTCCCGGGGGAGTTTTTTCGTCCTGTGGTCTCGGGCACCCGTCGGGAGTTCCCGCCAAGTGACCCGGGGGTGGTAGTTTTTTGTGCTCTCGGGCACCTGTCGGGTGTTCCCGCACATTCGTGGCCCTAAGAGACTTTCTCCATAGGAGATCAGAGACGGTTGGATTTGAATTCGAATTTCTGCACACGAAACTCTTCCAGTGCAGCTTTGTGAAGCAAATCCTTAAGAATGTGTTCCTGTTACGAGTTCCCGCCAAGTGACCCGGGGGAGGTAGTTTTTCGTGCTCTCGGGCACCTGTCGGGTGTTCCCGCCTCATGTCCCGGGGGAGTTTTTTCCTCCTGTGGTCTCGGGCCCCCGTTACGAGTTCCCGCCAAGTGACCCGGGGGAGGTAGTTTTTCGTGCTCTCGGGCAACTGTCGGGTGTTCCCGCCTCATGTCCCGGGGGAGTTTTTTTTTCCTCTGGTCTCGGGCACCCGTTACGAGTTCCCGCCTCATGACCCGGGGGAGGTAGTTTTTCGCGCTCTCGGGCAACTGTCGGGTGTTCCCGCCTCATGTCCCGGGGGATTTTTTTTTTCCTCTGGTCTCGGGCACCCGTTACGAGTTCCCGCCTCATGACCCGGGGGAGGTAGTTTTTCGCGCTCTCGGGCAACTGTCGGGTGTTCCCGCCTCATGTCCCGGGGGATTTTTTTTTTCCTCTGGTCTCGGGCACCCGTTACGAGTTCCCGCCTCATGACCCGGGGGAGGTAGTTTTTCGCGCTCTCGGGCAACTGTCGGGTGTTCCCGCCTCATGTCCCGGGGGATTTTTTTTTTCCTCTGGTCTCGGGCACCCGTTACGAGTTCCCGCCTCATGACCCGGGGGAGGTAGTTTTTCGTGCTCTCGGGCAACTGTCGGGTGTTCCCGCCTCATGTCCCGGGGGATTTTTTTTTTCCTCTGGTCTCGGGCACCCGTTACGAGTTCCCGCCTCATGACCCGGGGGAGGTAGTTTTTCGTGCTCTCGGGCAACTGTCGGGTGTTCCCGCCTCATGTCCCGGGGGATTTTTTTTTTCCTCTGGTCTCGGGCACCCGTTACGAGTTCCCGCCTCATGACCCGGGGGAGGTAGTTTTTCGTGCTCTCGGGCAACTGTCGGGTGTTCCCGCCTCATGTCCCGGGGGATTTTTTTTTTCCTCTGGTCTCGGGCACCCGTTACGAGTTCCCGCCTCATGACCCGGGGGAGGTAGTTTTTCGTGCTCTCGGGCAACTGTCGGGTGTTCCCGCCTCATGTCCCGGGGGATTTTTTTTTCCCTCTGGTCTCGGGCACCCGTTACGAGTTCCCGCCTCATGACCCGGGGGAGGTAGTTTTTCGTGCTCTCGGGCAACTGTCGGGTGTTCCCGCCTCATGTCCCGGGGGATTTTTTTTTTCCTCTGGTCTCGGGCACCCGTTACGAGTTCCCGCCTCATGACCCGGGGGAGATAGTTTTTCGTGCTCTCGGGCAACTGTCGGGTGTTCCCGCCTCATGTCCCGGGGGAGTTTTTTCCTCCTGTGGTCTCGGGCACCCGTCGGGAGTTCCCGCCAAGTGACCCGGGGGAGGTAGTTTTTTGCGCTCTTGGGCACCTGTCGGGTGTTCCCGCCTCATGTCCCGGGGGAGTTTTTTCGTCCTGTGGTCTCGGGCACCCGTCGGGAGTTCCCGCCAAGTGACCCGGGGGTGGTAGTTTTTTGTGCTCTCGGGCACCTGTCGGGTGTTCCCGCACATTCGTGGCCCTAAGAGACTTTCTCCATAGGAGATCAGAGACGGTTGGATTTGAATTCGAATTTCTGCACACGAAACTCTTCCAGTGCAGCTTTGTGAAGCAAATCCTTAAGAATGTGTTCCTGTTACGAGTTCCCGCCAAGTGACCCGGGGGAGGTAGTTTTTTGTGCTCTCGGGCACCTGTCGGGTGTTCCCGCCTCATGTCCCGGGGGAGTTTTTTCCTCCTGTGGTCTCGGGCCCCCGTTACGAGTTCCCGCCAAGTGACCCGGGGGAGGTAGTTTTTCGTGCTCTCGGGCAACTGTCGGGTGTTCCCGCCTCATGTCCCGGGGGATTTTTTTTTTCCTCTGGTCTCGGGCACCCGTTACGAGTTCCCGCCTCATGACCCGGGGGAGGTAGTTTTTCGCGCTCTCGGGCAACTGTCGGGTGTTCCCGCCTCATGTCCCGGGGGATTTTTTTTTTCCTCTGGTCTCGGGCACCCGTTACGAGTTCCCGCCTCATGACCCGGGGGAGGTAGTTTTTCGCGCTCTCGGGCAACTGTCGGGTGTTCCCGCCTCATGTCCCGGGGGATTTTTTTTTTCCTCTGGTCTCGGGCACCCGTTACGAGTTCCCGCCTCATGACCCGGGGGAGGTAGTTTTTCGCGCTCTCGGGCAACTGTCGGGTGTTCCCGCCTCATGTCCCGGGGGATTTTTTTTTTCCTCTGGTCTCGGGCACCCGTTACGAGTTCCCGCCTCATGACCCGGGGGAGGTAGTTTTTCGCGCTCTCGGGCAACTGTCGGGTGTTCCCGCCTCATGTCCCGGGGGATTTTTTTTTTCCTCTGGTCTCGGGCACCCGTTACGAGTTCCCGCCTCATGACCCGGGGGAGGTAGTTTTTCGCGCTCTCGGGCAACTGTCGGGTGTTCCCGCCTCATGTCCCGGGGGATTTTTTTTTTCCTCTGGTCTCGGGCACCCGTTACGAGTTCCCGCCTCATGACCCGGGGGAGGTAGTTTTTCGCGCTCTCGGGCAACTGTCGGGTGTTCCCGCCTCATGTCCCGGGGGATTTTTTTTTTCCTCTGGTCTCGGGCACCCGTTACGAGTTCCCGCCTCATGACCCGGGGGAGGTAGTTTTTCGCGCTCTCGGGCACCTGTCGGGTGTTCCCGCCTCATGTCCCGGGGGAGTTTTTTCCTCCTGTGGTCTCGGGCCCCCGTTACGAGTTCCCGCCAAGTGACCCGGGGGAGGTAGTTTTTCGCGCTCTCGGGCAACTGTCGGGTGTTCCCGCCTCATGTCCCGGGGGATTTTTTTTTTCCTCTGGTCTCGGGCACCCGTTACGAGTTCCCGCCAAGTGACCCGGGGGAGGTAGTTTTTCGCGCTCTCGGGCAACTGTCGGGTGTTCCCGCCTCATGTCCCGGGGGATTTTTTTTTTCCTCTGGTCTCGGGCACCCGTTACGAGTTCCCGCCTCATGACCCGGGGGAGGTAGTTTTTCGCGCTCTCGGGCAACTGTCGGGTGTTCCCGCCTCATGTCCCGGGGGATTTTTTTTTTCCTCTGGTCTCGGGCACCCGTTACGAGTTCCCGCCTCATGACCCGGGGGAGGTAGTTTTTCGCGCTCTCGGGCAACTGTCGGGTGTTCCCGCCTCATGTCCCGGGGGATTTTTTTTTTCCTCTGGTCTCGGGCACCCGTTACGAGTTCCCGCCTCATGACCCGGGGGAGGTAGTTTTTCGCGCTCTCGGGCAACTGTCGGGTGTTCCCGCCTCATGTCCCGGGGGATTTTTTTTTTCCTCTGGTCTCGGGCACCCGTTACGAGTTCCCGCCTCATGACCCGGGGGAGGTAGTTTTTCGCGCTCTCGGGCAACTGTCGGGTGTTCCCGCCTCATGTCCCGGGGGATTTTTTTTTTCCTCTGGTCTCGGGCACCCGTTACGAGTTCCCGCCTCATGACCCGGGGGAGGTAGTTTTTCGCGCTCTCGGGCAACTGTCGGGTGTTCCCGCCTCATGTCCCGGGGGATTTTTTTTTTCCTCTGGTCTCGGGCACCCGTTACGAGTTCCCGCCTCATGACCCGGGGGAGGTAGTTTTTCGCGCTCTCGGGCAACTGTCGGGTGTTCCCGCCTCATGTCCCGGGGGATTTTTTTTTTCCTCTGGTCTCGGGCACCCGTTACGAGTTCCCGCCTCATGACCCGGGGGAGGTAGTTTTTCGCGCTCTCGGGCAACTGTCGGGTGTTCCCGCCTCATGTCCCGGGGGAGTTTTTTCCTCCTGTGGTCTCGGGCACCCGTCGGGAGTTCCCGCCAAGTGACCCGGGGGAGGTAGTTTTTCGCGCTCTCGGGCACCTGTCGGGTGTTCCCGCCTCATGTCCCGGGGGAGTTTTTTCGTCCTGTGGTCTCGGGCACCCGTCGGGAGTTCCCGCCAAGTGACCCGGGGGTGGTAGTTTTTTGTGCTCTCGGGCACCTGTCGGGTGTTCCCGCACATTCGTGGCCCTAAGAGACTTTCTCCATAGGAGATCAGAGACGGTTGGATTTGAATTCGAATTTCTGCACACGAAACTCTTCCAGTGCAGCTTTGTGAAGCAAATCCTTAAGAATGTGTTCCTGTTACGAGTTCCCGCCAAGTGACCCGGGGGAGGTAGTTTTTTGTGCTCTCGGGCACCTGTCGGGTGTTCCCGCCTCATGTCCCGGGGGAGTTTTTTCCTCCTGTGGTCTCGGGCCCCCGTCGGGAGTTCCCGCCAAGTGACCCGGGGGAGGTAGTTTTTTGTGCTCTCGGGCAACTGTCGGGTGTTCCCGCCTCATGTCCCGGGGGAGATTTTTCCTCCTGTGGTCTCGGGCACCCGTCGGGAGTTCCCGCCAAGTGACCCGGGGGAGGTAGTTTTTTGTGCTCTCGGGCACCTGTCGGGTGTTCCCGCCTCATGTCCCGGGGGAGTTTTTTCCTCCTGTGGTCTCGGGCCCCCGTCGGGAGTTCCCGCCAAGTGACCCGGGGGAGGTAGTTTTTTGTGCTCTCGGGCAACTGTCGGGTGTTCCCGCCTCATGTCCCGGGGGAGATTTTTCCTCCTGTGGTCTCGGGCACCCGTCGGGAGTTCCCGCCAAGTGACCCGGGGGAGGTAGTTTTTTGTGCTCTCGGGCACCTGTCGGGTGTTCCCGCCTCATGTCCCGGGGGAGTTTTTTCCTCCTGTGGTCTCGGGCCCCCGTCGGGAGTTCCCGCCAAGTGACCCGGGGGAGGTAGTTTTTCGTGCTCTCGGGCAACTGTCGGGTGTTCCCGCCTCATGTCCCGGGGGAGATTTTTCCTCCTGTGGTCTCGGGCACCCGTCGGGAGTTCCCGCCAAGTGACCCGGGGGAGGTAGTTTTTTGTGCTCTCGGGCACCTGTCGGGTGTTCCCGCCTCATGTCCCGGGGGAGTTTTTTCCTCCTGTGGTCTCGGGCCCCCGTTACGAGTTCCCGCCAAGTGACCCGGGGGAGGTAGTTTTTCGTGCTCTCGGGCAACTGTCGGGTGTTCCCGCCTCATGTCCCGGGGGATTTTTTTTTTCCTCTGGTCTCGGGCACCCGTTACGAGTTCCCGCCTCATGACCCGGGGGAGGTAGTTTTTCGCGCTCTCGGGCAACTGTCGGGTGTTCCTGCCTCATGTCCCGGGGGATTTTTTTTTTCCTCTGGTCTCGGGCACCCGTTACGAGTTCCCGCCTCATGACCCGGGGGAGGTAGTTTTTCGCGCTCTCGGGCACCTGTCGGGTGTTCCCGCCTCATGTCCCGGGGGAGTTTTTTCCTCCTGTGGTCTCGGGCCCCCGTTACGAGTTCCCGCCAAGTGACCCGGGGGAGGTAGTTTTTCGCGCTCTCGGGCAACTGTCGGGTGTTCCCGCCTCATGTCCCGGGGGATTTTTTTTTTCCTCTGGTCTCGGGCACCCGTTACGAGTTCCCGCCTCATGACCCGGGGGAGGTAGTTTTTCGCGCTCTCGGGCAACTGTCGGGTGTTCCCGCCTCATGTCCCGGGGGATTTTTTTTTTCCTCTGGTCTCGGGCACCCGTTACGAGTTCCCGCCTCATGACCCGGGGGAGGTAGTTTTTCGCGCTCTCGGGCAACTGTCGGGTGTTCCCGCCTCATGTCCCGGGGGATTTTTTTTTTCCTCTGGTCTCGGGCACCCGTTACGAGTTCCCGCCTCATGACCCGGGGGAGGTAGTTTTTCGCGCTCTCGGGCAACTGTCGGGTGTTCCCGCCTCATGTCCCGGGGGATTTTTTTTTTCCTCTGGTCTCGGGCACCCGTTACGAGTTCCCGCCTCATGACCCGGGGGAGGTAGTTTTTCGCGCTCTCGGGCAACTGTCGGGTGTTCCCGCCTCATGTCCCGGGGGATTTTTTTTTTCCTCTGGTCTCGGGCACCCGTTACGAGTTCCCGCCTCATGACCCGGGGGAGGTAGTTTTTCGCGCTCTCGGGCAACTGTCGGGTGTTCCCGCCTCATGTCCCGGGGGATTTTTTTTTTCCTCTGGGCTCGGACACCCGTTACGAGTTCCCGCCTCATGACCCGGGGGAGGTAGTTTTTCGCGCTCTCGGGCAACTGTCGGGTGTTCCCGCCTCATGTCCCGGGGGATTTTTTTTTTCCTCTGGTCTCGGGCACCCGTTACGAGTTCCCGCCTCATGACCCGGGGGAGGTAGTTTTTCGCGCTCTCGGGCAACTGTCGGGTGTTCCCGCCTCATGTCCCGGGGGATTTTTTTTTTCCTCTGGTCTCGGGCACCCGTTACGAGTTCCCGCCTCATGACCCGGGGGAGGTAGTTTTTCGCGCTCTCGGGCAACTGTCGGGTGTTCCCGCCTCATGTCCCGGGGGATTTTTTTTTTCCTCTGGTCTCGGGCACCCGTTACGAGTTCCCGCCTCATGACCCGGGGGAGGTAGTTTTTCGCGCTCTCGGGCAACTGTCGGGTGTTCCCGCCTCATGTCCCGGGGGAGTTTTTTCCTCCTGTGGTCTCGGGCACCCGTCGGGAGTTCCCGCCAAGTGACCCGGGGGAGGTAGTTTTTCGCGCTCTCGGGCACCTGTCGGGTGTTCCCGCCTCATGTCCCGGGGGAGTTTTTTCGTCCTGTGGTCTCGGGCACCCGTCGGGAGTTCCCGCCAAGTGACCCGGGGGTGGTAGTTTTTTGTGCTCTCGGGCACCTGTCGGGTGTTCCCGCACATTCGTGGCCCTAAGAGACTTTCTCCATAGGAGATCAGAGACGGTTGGATTTGAATTCGAATTTCTGCACACGAAACTCTTCCAGTGCAGCTTTGTGAAGCAAATCCTTAAGAATGTGTTCCTGTTACGAGTTCCCGCCAAGTGACCCGGGGGAGGTAGTTTTTTGTGCTCTCGGGCACCTGTCGGGTGTTCCCGCCTCATGTCCCGGGGGAGTTTTTTCCTCCTGTGGTCTCGGGCCCCCGTCGGGAGTTCCCGCCAAGTGACCCGGGGGAGGTAGTTTTTTGTGCTCTCGGGCAACTGTCGGGTGTTCCCGCCTCATGTCCCGGGGGAGATTTTTCCTCCTGTGGTCTCGGGCACCCATCGGGAGTTCCCGCCAAGTGACCCGGGGGAGGTAGTTTTTTGTGCTCTCGGGCACCTGTCGGGTGTTCCCGCCTCATGTCCCGGGGGAGTTTTTTCCTCCTGTGGTCTCGGGCCCCCGTCGGGAGTTCCCGCCAAGTGACCCGGGGGAGGTAGTTTTTTGTGCTCTCGGGCAACTGTCGGGTGTTCCCGCCTCATGTCCCGGGGGAGATTTTTCCTCCTGTGGTCTCGGGCACCCGTCGGGAGTTCCCGCCAAGTGACCCGGGGGAGGTAGTTTTTTGTGCTCTCGGGCACCTGTCGGGTGTTCCCGCCTCATGTCCCGGGGGAGTTTTTTCCTCCTGTGGTCTCGGGCCCCCGTCGGGAGTTCCCGCCAAGTGACCCGGGGGAGGTAGTTTTTCGTGCTCTCGGGCAACTGTCGGGTGTTCCCGCCTCATGTCCCGGGGGAGATTTTTCCTCCTGTGGTCTCGGGCACCCGTCGGGAGTTCCCGCCAAGTGACCCGGGGGAGGTAGTTTTTTGTGCTCTCGGGCACCTGTCGGGTGTTCCCGCCTCATGTCCCGGGGGAGTTTTTTCCTCCTGTGGTCTCGGGCCCCCGTTACGAGTTCCCGCCAAGTGACCCGGGGGAGGTAGTTTTTCGCGCTCTCGGGCAACTGTCGGGTGTTCCCGCCTCATGTCCCGGGGGATTTTTTTTTTCCTCTGGTCTCGGGCACCCGTTACGAGTTCCCGCCTCATGACCCGGGGGAGGTAGTTTTTCGCGCTCTCGGGCAACTGTCGGGTGTTCCCGCCTCATGTCCCGGGGGATTTTTTTTTTCCTCTGGTCTCGGGCACCCGTTACGAGTTCCCGCCTCATGACCCGGGGGAGGTAGTTTTTCGCGCTCTCGGGCAACTGTCGGGTGTTCCCGCCTCATGTCCCGGGGGATTTTTTTTTTCCTCTGGTCTCGGGCACCCGTTACGAGTTCCCGCCTCATGACCCGGGGGAGGTAGTTTTTCGCGCTCTCGGGCACCTGTCGGGTGTTCCCGCCTCATGTCCCGGGGGAGTTTTTTCCTCCTGTGGTCTCGGGCCCCCGTTACGAGTTCCCGCCAAGTGACCCGGGGGAGGTAGTTTTTCGCGCTCTCGGGCAACTGTCGGGTGTTCCCGCCTCATGTCCCGGGGGATTTTTTTTTTCCTCTGGTCTCGGGCACCCGTTACGAGTTCCCGCCTCATGACCCGGGGGAGGTAGTTTTTCGCGCTCTCGGGCAACTGTCGGGTGTTCCCGCCTCATGTCCCGGGGGATTTTTTTTTTCCTCTGGTCTCGGGCACCCGTTACGAGTTCCCGCCTCATGACCCGGGGGAGGTAGTTTTTCGCGCTCTCGGGCAACTGTCGGGTGTTCCCGCCTCATGTCCCGGGGGAGTTTTTTCCTCCTGTGGTCTCGGGCACCCGTCGGGAGTTCCCGCCAAGTGACCCGGGGGAGGTAGTTTTTCGCGCTCTCGGGCACCTGTCGGGTGTTCCCGCCTCATGTCCCGGGGGAGTTTTTTCGTCCTGTGGTCTCGGGCACCCGTCGGGAGTTCCCGCCAAGTGACCCGGGGGTGGTAGTTTTTTGTGCTCTCGGGCACCTGTCGGGTGTTCCCGCACATTCGTGGCCCTAAGAGACTTTCTCCATAGGAGATCAGAGACGGTTGGATTTGAATTCGAATTTCTGCACACGAAACTCTTCCAGTGCAGCTTTGTGAAGCAAATCCTTAAGAATGTGTTCCTGTTACGAGTTCCCGCCAAGTGACCCGGGGGAGGTAGTTTTTTGTGCTCTCGGGCACCTGTCGGGTGTTCCCGCCTCATGTCCCGGGGGAGTTTTTTCCTCCTGTGGTCTCGGGCCCCCGTCGGGAGTTCCCGCCAAGTGACCCGGGGGAGGTAGTTTTTTGTGCTCTCGGGCAACTGTCGGGTGTTCCCGCCTCATGTCCCGGGGGAGATTTTTCCTCCTGTGGTCTCGGGCACCCGTCGGGAGTTCCCGCCAAGTGACCCGGGGGAGGTAGTTTTTTGTGCTCTCGGGCACCTGTCGGGTGTTCCCGCCTCATGTCCCGGGGGAGTTTTTTCCTCCTGTGGTCTCGGGCCCCCGTCGGGAGTTCCCGCCAAGTGACCCGGGGGAGGTAGTTTTTTGTGCTCTCGGGCAACTGTCGGGTGTTCCCGCCTCATGTCCCGGGGGAGATTTTTCCTCCTGTGGTCTCGGGCACCCGTCGGGAGTTCCCGCCAAGTGACCCGGGGGAGGTAGTTTTTTGTGCTCTCGGGCACCTGTCGGGTGTTCCCGCCTCATGTCCCGGGGGAGTTTTTTCCTCCTGTGGTCTCGGGCCCCCGTCGGGAGTTCCCGCCAAGTGACCCGGGGGAGGTAGTTTTTCGTGCTCTCGGGCAACTGTCGGGTGTTCCCGCCTCATGTCCCGGGGGAGATTTTTCCTCCTGTGGTCTCGGGCACCCGTCGGGAGTTCCCGCCAAGTGACCCGGGGGAGGTAGTTTTTTGTGCTCTCGGGCACCTGTCGGGTGTTCCCGCCTCATGTCCCGGGGGAGTTTTTTCCTCCTGTGGTCTCGGGCCCCCGTTACGAGTTCCCGCCAAGTGACCCGGGGGAGGTAGTTTTTCGTGCTCTCGGGCAACTGTCGGGTGTTCCCGCCTCATGTCCCGGGGGATTTTTTTTTTCCTCTGGTCTCGGGCACCCGTTACGAGTTCCCGCCTCATGACCCGGGGGAGGTAGTTTTTCGCGCTCTCGGGCAACTGTCGGGTGTTCCCGCCTCATGTCCCGGGGGATTTTTTTTTTCCTCTGGTCTCGGGCACCCGTTACGAGTTCCCGCCTCATGACCCGGGGGAGGTAGTTTTTCGCGCTCTCGGGCAACTGTCGGGTGTTCCCGCCTCATGTCCCGGGGGATTTTTTTTTTCCTCTGGTCTCGGGCACCCGTTACGAGTTCCCGCCTCATGACCCGGGGGAGGTAGTTTTTCGCGCTCTCGGGCAACTGTCGGGTGTTCCCGCCTCATGTCCCGGGGGATTTTTTTTTTCCTCTGGTCTCGGGCACCCGTTACGAGTTCCCGCCTCATGACCCGGGGGAGGTAGTTTTTCGCGCTCTCGGGCACCTGTCGGGTGTTCCCGCCTCATGTCCCGGGGGAGTTTTTTCCTCCTGTGGTCTCGGGCCCCCGTTACGAGTTCCCGCCAAGTGACCCGGGGGAGGTAGTTTTTCGCGCTCTCGGGCAACTGTCGGGTGTTCCCGCCTCATGTCCCGGGGGATTTTTTTTTTCCTCTGGTCTCGGGCACCCGTTACGAGTTCCCGCCTCATGACCCGGGGGAGGTAGTTTTTCGCGCTCTCGGGCAACTGTCGGGTGTTCCCACCTCATGTCCCGGGGGAGTTTTTTCCTCCTGTGGTCTCGGGCACCCGTCGGGAGTTCCCGCCAAGTGACCCGGGGGAGGTAGTTTTTTGCGCTCTTGGGCACCTGTCGGGTGTTCCCGCCTCATGTCCCGGGGGAGTTTTTTCGTCCTGTGGTCTCGGGCACCCGTCGGGAGTTCCCGCCAAGTGACCCGGGGGTGGTAGTTTTTTGTGCTCTCGGGCACCTGTCGGGTGTTCCCGCACATTCGTGGCCCTAAGAGACTTTCTCCATAGGAGATCAGAGACGGTTGGATTTGAATTCGAATTTCTGCACACGAAACTCTTCCAGTGCAGCTTTGTGAAGCAAATCCTTAAGAATGTGTTCCTGTTACGAGTTCCCGCCAAGTGACCCGGGGGAGGTAGTTTTTCGTGCTCTCGGGCACCTGTCGGGTGTTCCCGCCTCATGTCCCGGGGGAGTTTTTTCCTCCTGTGGTCTCGGGCCCCCGTTACGAGTTCCCGCCAAGTGACCCGGGGGAGGTAGTTTTTCGTGCTCTCGGGCAACTGTCGGGTGTTCCCGCCTCATGTCCCGGGGGAGTTTTTTTTTCCTCTGGTCTCGGGCACCCGTTACGAGTTCCCGCCTCATGACCCGGGGGAGGTAGTTTTTCGCGCTCTCGGGCAACTGTCGGGTGTTCCCGCCTCATGTCCCGGAGGATTTTTTTTTTCCTCTGGTCTCGGGCACCCGTTACGAGTTCCCGCCTCATGACCCGGGGGAGGTAGTTTTTCGCGCTCTCGGGCAACTGTCGGGTGTTCCCGCCTCATGTCCCGGGGGATTTTTTTTTCCTCTGGTCTCGGGCACCCGTTACGAGTTCCCGCCTCATGACCCGGGGGAGGTAGTTTTTCGCGCTCTCGGGCAACTGTCGGGTGTTCCCCGCCTCATGTCCCGGGGGATTTTTTTTTTCCTCTGGTCTCGGGCACCCGTTACGAGTTCCCGCCTCATGACCCGGGGGAGGTAGTTTTTCGCGCTCTCGGGCAACTGTCGGGTGTTCCCGCCTCATGTCCCGGGGGATTTTTTTTTTCCTCTGGTCTCGGGCACCCGTTACGAGTTCCCGCCTCATGACCCGGGGGAGGTAGTTTTTCGCGCTCTCGGGCAACTGTCGGGTGTTCCCGCCTCATGTCCCGGGGGATTTTTTTTTTCCTCTGGTCTCGGGCACCCGTTACGAGTTCCCGCCTCATGACCCGGGGGAGGTAGTTTTTCGCGCTCTCGGGCAACTGTCGGGTGTTCCCGCCTCATGTCCCGGGGGATTTTTTTTTTCCTCTGGTCTCGGGCACCCGTTACGAGTTCCCGCCTCATGACCCGGGGGAGGTAGTTTTTCGCGCTCTCGGGCAACTGTCGGGTGTTCCCGCCTCATGTCCCGGGGGATTTTTTTTTTCCTCTGGTCTCGGGCACCCGTTACGAGTTCCCGCCTCATGACCCGGGGGAGGTAGTTTTTCGCGCTCTCGGGCAACTGTCGGGTGTTCCCGCCTCATGTCCCGGGGGATTTTTTTTTTCCTCTGGTCTCGGGCACCCGTTACGAGTTCCCGCCTCATGACCCGGGGGAGGTAGTTTTTCGCGCTCTCGGGCAACTGTCGGGTGTTCCCGCCTCATGTCCCGGGGGATTTTTTTTTTCCTCTGGTCTCGGGCACCCGTTACGAGTTCCCGCCTCATGACCCGGGGGAGGTAGTTTTTCGCGCTCTCGGGCAACTGTCGGGTGTTCCCGCCTCATGTCCCGGGGGATTTTTTTTTTCCTCTGGTCTCGGGCACCCGTTACGAGTTCCCGCCTCATGACCCGGGGGAGGTAGTTTTTCGCGCTCTCGGGCAACTGTCGGGTGTTCCCGCCTCATGTCCCGGGGGATTTTTTTTTTCCTCTGGTCTCGGGCACCCGTTACGAGTTCCCGCCTCATGACCCGGGGGAGGTAGTTTTTCGCGCTCTCGGGCAACTGTCGGGTGTTCCCACCTCATGTCCCGGGGGAGTTTTTTCCTCCTGTGGTCTCGGGCACCCGTCGGGAGTTCCCGCCAAGTGACCCGGGGGAGGTAGTTTTTTGCGCTCTTGGGCACCTGTCGGGTGTTCCCGCCTCATGTCCCGGGGGAGTTTTTTCGTCCTGTGGTCTCGGGCACCCGTCGGGAGTTCCCGCCAAGTGACCCGGGGGTGGTAGTTTTTTGTGCTCTCGGGCACCTGTCGGGTGTTCCCGCACATTCGTGGCCCTAAGAGACTTTCTCCATAGGAGATCAGAGACGGTTGGATTTGAATTCGAATTTCTGCACACGAAACTCTTCCAGTGCAGCTTTGTGAAGCAAATCCTTAAGAATGTGTTCCTGTTACGAGTTCCCGCCAAGTGACCCGGGGGAGGTAGTTTTTCGTGCTCTCGGGCACCTGTCGGGTGTTCCCGCCTCATGTCCCGGGGGAGTTTTTTCCTCCTGTGGTCTCGGGCCCCCGTTACGAGTTCCCGCCAAGTGACCCGGGGGAGGTAGTTTTTCGTGCTCTCGGGCAACTGTCGGGTGTTCCCGCCTCATGTCCCGGGGGAGTTTTTTTTTCCTCTGGTCTCGGGCACCCGTTACGAGTTCCCGCCTCATGACCCGGGGGAGGTAGTTTTTCGCGCTCTCGGGCAACTGTCGGGTGTTCCCGCCTCATGTCCCGGAGGATTTTTTTTTTCCTCTGGTCTCGGGCACCCGTTACGAGTTCCCGCCTCATGACCCGGGGGAGGTAGTTTTTCGCGCTCTCGGGCAACTGTCGGGTGTTCCCGCCTCATGTCCCGGGGGATTTTTTTTTTCCTCTGGTCTCGGGCACCCGTTACGAGTTCCCGCCTCATGACCCGGGGGAGGTAGTTTTTCGCGCTCTCGGGCAACTGTCGGGTGTTCCCGCCTCATGTCCCGGGGGATTTTTTTTTTCCTCTGGTCTCGGGCACCCGTTACGAGTTCCCGCCTCATGACCCGGGGGAGGTAGTTTTTCGCGCTCTCGGGCAACTGTCGGGTGTTCCCGCCTCATGTCCCGGGGGATTTTTTTTTTCCTCTGGTCTCGGGCACCCGTTACGAGTTCCCGCCTCATGACCCGGGGGAGGTAGTTTTTCGCGCTCTCGGGCAACTGTCGGGTGTTCCCGCCTCATGTCCCGGGGGATTTTTTTTTTCCTCTGGTCTCGGGCACCCGTTACGAGTTCCCGCCTCATGACCCGGGGGAGGTAGTTTTTCGCGCTCTCGGGCAACTGTCGGGTGTTCCCGCCTCATGTCCCGGGGGATTTTTTTTTTCCTCTGGTCTCGGGCACCCGTTACGAGTTCCCGCCTCATGACCCGGGGGAGGTAGTTTTTCGCGCTCTCGGGCAACTGTCGGGTGTTCCCGCCTCATGTCCCGGGGGATTTTTTTTTTCCTCTGGTCTCGGGCACCCGTTACGAGTTCCCGCCTCATGACCCGGGGGAGGTAGTTTTTCGCGCTCTCGGGCAACTGTCGGGTGTTCCCGCCTCATGTCCCGGGGGATTTTTTTTTTCCTCTGGTCTCGGGCACCCGTTACGAGTTCCCGCCTCATGACCCGGGGGAGGTAGTTTTTCGCGCTCTCGGGCAACTGTCGGGTGTTCCCGCCTCATGTCCCGGGGGATTTTTTTTTTCCTCTGGTCTCGGGCACCCGTTACGAGTTCCCGCCTCATGACCCGGGGGAGGTAGTTTTTCGCGCTCTCGGGCAACTGTCGGGTGTTCCCGCCTCATGTCCCGGGGGATTTTTTTTTTCCTCTGGTCTCGGACACCCGTTACGAGTTCCCGCCTCATGACCCGGGGGAGGTAGTTTTTCGCGCTCTCGGGCAACTGTCGGGTGTTCCCGCCTCATGTCCCGGGGGATTTTTTTTTTCCTCTGGTCTCGGGCACCCGTTACGAGTTCCCGCCTCATGACCCGGGGGAGGTAGTTTTTCGCGCTCTCGGGCAACTGTCGGGTGTTCCCGCCTCATGTCTCGGGGGATTTTTTTTTTCCTCTGGTCTCGGGCACCCGTTACGAGTTCCCGCCTCATGACCCGGGGGAGGTAGTTTTTCGCGCTCTCGGGCAACTGTCGGGTGTTCCCGCCTCATGTCCCGGGGGATTTTTTTTTTCCTCTGGTCTCAGGCACCCGTTACGAGTTCCTGCCTCATGACCCGGGGGAGGTAGTTTTTCGCGCTCTCGGGCAACTGTCGGGTGTTCCCGCCTCATGTCCCGGGGGATTTTTTTTTTCCTCTGGTCTCGGGCACCCGTTACGAGTTCCCGCCTCATGACCCGGGGGAGGTAGTTTTTCGCGCTCTCGGGCAACTGTCGGGTGTTCCCGCCTCATGTCCCGGGGGATTTTTTTTTCCTCTGGTCTCGGGCACCCGTTACGAGTTCCCGCCTCATGACCCGGGGGAGGTAGTTTTTCGCGCTCTCGGGCAACTGTCGGGTGTTCCCGCCTCATGTCCCGGGGGATTTTTTTTTTCCTCTGGTCTCGGGCACCCGTTACGAGTTCCCGCCTCATGACCCGGGGGAGGTAGTTTTTCGCGCTCTCGGGCAACTGTCGGGTGTTCCCGCCTCATGTCCCGGGGGATTTTTTTTTTCCTCTGGTCTCGGGCACCCGTTACGAGTTCCCGCCTCATGACCCGGGGGAGGTAGTTTTTCGCGCTCTCGGGCAACTGTCGGGTGTTCCCGCCTCATGTCCCGGGGGATTTTTTTTTTCCTCTGGTCTCGGGCACCCGTTACGAGTTCCCGCCTCATGACCCGGGGGAGGTAGTTTTTCGCGCTCTCGGGCAACTGTCGGGTGTTCCCGCCTCATGTCCCGGGGGAGTTTTTTCCTCCTGTGGTCTCGGGCACCCGTCGGGAGTTCCCGCCAAGTGACCCGGGGGAGGTAGTTTTTCGCGCTCTCGGGCACCTGTCGGGTGTTCCCGCCTCATGTCCCGGGGGAGTTTTTTCGTCCTGTGGTCTCGGGCACCCGTCGGGAGTTCCCGCCAAGTGACCCGGGGGTGGTAGTTTTTTGTGCTCTCGGGCACCTGTCGGGTGTTCCCGCACATTCGTGGCCCTAAGAGACTTTCTCCATAGGAGATCAGAGACGGTTGGATTTGAATTCGAATTTCTGCACACGAAACTCTTCCAGTGCAGCTTTGTGAAGCAAATCCTTAAGAATGTGTTCCTGTTACGAGTTCCCGCCAAGTGACCCGGGGGAGGTAGTTTTTTGTGCTCTCGGGCACCTGTCGGGTGTTCCCGCCTCATGTCCCGGGGGAGTTTTTTCCTCCTGTGGTCTCGGGCCCCCGTCGGGAGTTCCCGCCAAGTGACCCGGGGGAGGTAGTTTTTTGTGCTCTCGGGCAACTGTCGGGTGTTCCCGCCTCATGTCCCGGGGGAGATTTTTCCTCCTGTGGTCTCGGGCACCCGTCGGGAGTTCCCGCCAAGTGACCCGGGGGAGGTAGTTTTTTGTGCTCTCGGGCACCTGTCGGGTGTTCCCGCCTCATGTCCCGGGGGAGTTTTTTCCTCCTGTGGTCTCGGGCCCCCGTCGGGAGTTCCCGCCAAGTGACCCGGGGGAGGTAGTTTTTCGTGCTCTCGGGCAACTGTCGGGTGTTCCCGCCTCATGTCCCGGGGGAGATTTTTCCTCCTGTGGTCTCGGGCACCCGTCGGGAGTTCCCGCCAAGTGACCCGGGGGAGGTAGTTTTTTGTGCTCTCGGGCACCTGTCGGGTGTTCCCGCCTCATGTCCCGGGGGATTTTTTTTTTCCTCTGGTCTCGGGCACCCGTTACGAGTTCCCGCCTCATGACCCGGGGGAGGTAGTTTTTCGCGCTCTCGGGCAACTGTCGGGTGTTCCCGCCTCATGTCCCGGGGGATTTTTTTTTTCCTCTGGTCTCGGGCACCCGTTACGAGTTCCCGCCTCATGACCCGGGGGAGGTAGTTTTTCGCGCTCTCGGGCACCTGTCGGGTGTTCCCGCCTCATGTCCCGGGGGAGTTTTTTCCTCCTGTGGTCTCGGGCCCCCGTTACGAGTTCCCGCCAAGTGACCCGGGGGAGGTAGTTTTTCGCGCTCTCGGGCAACTGTCGGGTGTTCCCGCCTCATGTCCCGGGGGATTTTTTTTTTCCTCTGGTCTCGGGCACCCGTTACGAGTTCCCGCCTCATGACCCGGGGGAGGTAGTTTTTCGCGCTCTCGGGCAACTGTCGGGTGTTCCCGCCTCATGTCCCGGGGGATTTTTTTTTTCCTCTGGTCTCGGGCACCCGTTACGAGTTCCCGCCTCATGACCCGGGGGAGGTAGTTTTTCGCGCTCTCGGGCAACTGTCGGGTGTTCCCGCCTCATGTCCCGGGGGATTTTTTTTTTCCTCTGGTCTCGGGCACCCGTTACGAGTTCCCGCCTCATGACCCGGGGGAGGTAGTTTTTCACGCTCTCGGGCAACTGTCGGGTGTTCCCGCCTCATGTCCCGGGGGATTTTTTTTTTCCTCTGGTCTCGGGCACCCGTTACGAGTTCCCGCCTCATGACCCGGGGGAGGTAGTTTTTCGCGCTCTCGGGCAACTGTCGGGTGTTCCCGCCTCATGTCCCGGGGGATTTTTTTTTTCCTCTGGTCTCGGGCACCCGTTACGAGTTCCCGCCTCATGACCCGGGGGAGGTAGTTTTTCGCGCTCTCGGGCAACTGTCGGGTGTTCCCGCCTCATGTCCCGGGGGATTTTTTTTTTCCTCTGGTCTCGGGCACCCGTTACGAGTTCCCGCCTCATGACCCGGGGGAGGTAGTTTTTCGCGCTCTCGGGCAACTGTCGGGTGTTCCCGCCTCATGTCCCGGGGGATTTTTTTTTTCCTCTGGTCTCGGGCACCCGTTACGAGTTCCCGCCTCATGACCCGGGGGAGGTAGTTTTTCGCGCTCTCGGGCAACTGTCGGGTGTTCCCGCCTCATGTCCCGGGGGATTTTTTTTTTCCTCTGGTCTCGGGCACCCGTTACGAGTTCCCGCCTCATGACCCGGGGGAGGTAGTTTTTCGCGCTCTCGGGCAACTGTCGGGTGTTCCCGCCTCATGTCCCGGGGGATTTTTTTTTTCCTCTGGTCTCGGGCACCCGTTACGAGTTCCCGCCTCATGACCCGGGGGAGGTAGTTTTTCGCGCTCTCGGGCAACTGTCGGGTGTTCCCGCCTCATGTCCCGGGGGATTTTTTTTTTCCTCTGGTCTCGGGCACCCGTTACGAGTTCCCGCCTCATGACCCGGGGGAGGTAGTTTTTCGCGCTCTCGGGCAACTGTCGGGTGTTCCCGCCTCATGTCCCGGGGGATTTTTTTTTTCCTCTGGTCTCGGGCACCCGTTACGAGTTCCCGCCTCATGACCCGGGGGAGGTAGTTTTTCGCGCTCTCGGGCAACTGTCGGGTGTTCCCGCCTCATGTCCCGGGGGAGTTTTTTCCTCCTGTGGTCTCGGGCACCCGTCGGGAGTTCCCGCCAAGTGACCCGGGGGAGGTAGTTTTTCGCGCTCTCGGGCACCTGTCGGGTGTTCCCGCCTCATGTCCCGGGGGAGTTTTTTCGTCCTGTGGTCTCGGGCACCCGTCGGGAGTTCCCGCCAAGTGACCCGGGGGTGGTAGTTTTTTGTGCTCTCGTGCACCTGTCGGGTGTTCCCGCACATTCGTGGCCCTAAGAGACTTTCTCCATAGGAGATCAGAGACGGTTGGATTTGAATTCGAATTTCTGCACACGAAACTCTTCCAGTGCAGCTTTGTGAAGCAAATCCTTAAGAATGTGTTCCTGTTACGAGTTCCCGCCAAGTGACCCGGGGGAGGTAGTTTTTTGTGCTCTCGGGCACCTGTCGGGTGTTCCCGCCTCATGTCCCGGGGGAGTTTTTTCCTCCTGTGGTCTCGGGCCCCCGTCGGGAGTTCCCGCCAAGTGACCCGGGGGAGGTAGTTTTTTGTGCTCTCGGGCAACTGTCGGGTGTTCCCGCCTCATGTCCCGGGGGAGATTTTTCCTCCTGTGGTCTCGGGCACCCGTCGGGAGTTCCCGCCAAGTGACCCGGGGGAGGTAGTTTTTTTTGCTCTCGGGCACCTGTCGGGTGTTCCCGCCTCATGTCCCGGGGGAGTTTTTTCCTCCTGTGGTCTCGGGCCCCCGTCGGGAGTTCCCGCCAAGTGACCCGGGGGAGGTAGTTTTTTGTGCTCTCGGGCAACTGTCGGGTGTTCCCGCCTCATGTCCCGGGGGAGATTTTTCCTCCTGTGGTCTCGGGCACCCGTCGGGAGTTCCCGCCAAGTGACCCGGGGGAGGTAGTTTTTTGTGCTCTCGGGCACCTGTCGGGTGTTCCCGCCTCATGTCCCGGGGGAGTTTTTTCCTCCTGTGGTCTCGGGCCCCCGTCGGGAGTTCCCGCCAAGTGACCCGGGGGAGGTAGTTTTTCGTGCTCTCGGGCAACTGTCGGGTGTTCCCGCCTCATGTCCCGGGGGAGATTTTTTATCCTGTGGTCTCGGGCACCCGTCGGGAGTTCCCGCCAAGTGACCCGGGGGAGGTAGTTTTTTGTGCTCTCGGGCACCTGTCGGGTGTTCCCGCCTCATGTCCCGGGGGAGTTTTTTCCTCCTGTGGTCTCGGGCCCCCGTTACGAGTTCCCGCCAAGTGACCCTGGGGAGGTAGTTTTTCGTGCTCTCGGGCAACTGTCGGGTGTTCCCGCCTCATGTCCCGGGGGATTTTTTTTTCCCTCTGGTCTCGGGCACCCGTTACGAGTTCCCGCCTCATGACCCGGGGGAGGTAGTTTTTCGCGCTCTCGGGCAACTGTCGGGTGTTCCCGCCTCATGTCCCGGGGGATTTTTTTTTTCCTCTGGTCTCGGGCACCCGTTACGAGTTCCCGCCTCATGACCCGGGGGAGGTAGTTTTTCGCGCTCTCGGGCAACTGTCGGGTGTTCCCGCCTCATGTCCCGGGGGATTTTTTTTTTCCTCTGGTCTCGGGCACCCGTTACGAGTTCCCGCCTCATGACCCGGGGGAGGTAGTTTTTCGCGCTCTCGGGCAACTGTCGGGTGTTCCCGCCTCATGTCCCGGGGGATTTTTTTTTTCCTCTGGTCTCGGGCACCCGTTACGAGTTCCCGCCTCATGACCCGGGGGAGGTAGTTTTTCGCGCTCTCGGGCAACTGTCGGGTGTTCCCGCCTCATGTCCCGGGGGATTTTTTTTTTCCTCTGGTCTCGGGCACCCGTTACGAGTTCCCGCCTCATGACCCGGGGGAGGTAGTTTTTCGCGCTCTCGGGCAACTGTCGGGTGTTCCCGCCTCATGTCCCGGGGGAGTTTTTTCCTCCTGTGGTCTCGGGCACCCGTCGGGAGTTCCCGCCAAGTGACCCGGGGGAGGTAGTTTTTTGCGCTCTTGGGCACCTGTCGGGTGTTCCCGCCTCATGTCCCGGGGGAGTTTTTTCGTCCTGTGGTCTCGGGCACCCGTCGGGAGTTCCCGCCAAGTGACCCGGGGGTGGTAGTTTTTTGTGCTCTCGGGCACCTGTCGGGTGTTCCCGCACATTCGTGGCCCTAAGAGACTTTCTCCATAGGAGATCAGAGACGGTTGGATTTGAATTCGAATTTCTGCACACGAAACTCTTCCAGTGCAGCTTTGTGAAGCAAATCCTTAAGAATGTGTTCCTGTTACGAGTTCCCGCCAAGTGACCCGGGGGAGGTAGTTTTTCGTGCTCTCGGGCACCTGTCGGGTGTTCCCGCCTCATGTCCCGGGGGAGTTTTTTCCTCCTGTGGTCTCGGGCCCCCGTTACGAGTTCCCGCCAAGTGACCCGGGGGAGGTAGTTTTTCGTGCTCTCGGGCAACTGTCGGGTGTTCCCGCCTCATGTCCCGGGGGAGTTTTTTTTTCCTCTGGTCTCGGGCACCCGTTACGAGTTCCCGCCTCATGACCCGGGGGAGGTAGTTTTTCGCGCTCTCGGGCAACTGTCGGGTGTTCCCGCCTCATGTCCCGGGGGATTTTTTTTTTCCTCTGGTCTCGGGCACCCGTTACGAGTTCCCGCCTCATGACCCGGGGGAGGTAGTTTTTCGCGCTCTCGGGCAACTGTCGGGTGTTCCCGCCTCATGTCCCGGGGGATTTTTTTTTTCCTCTGGTCTCGGGCACCCGTTACGAGTTCCCGCCTCATGACCCGGGGGAGGTAGTTTTTCGCGCTCTCGGGCAACTGTCGGGTGTTCCCGCCTCATGTCCCGGGGGATTTTTTTTTTCCTCTGGTCTCGGGCACCCGTTACGAGTTCCCGCCTCATGACCCGGGGGAGGTAGTTTTTCGCGCTCTCGGGCAACTGTCGGGTGTTCCCGCCTCATGTCCCGGGGGATTTTTTTTTTCCTCTGGTCTCGGGCACCCGTTACGAGTTCCCGCCTCATGACCCGGGGGAGGTAGTTTTTCGCGCTCTCGGGCAACTGTCGGGTGTTCCCGCCTCATGTCCCGGGGGATTTTTTTTTTCCTCTGGTCTCGGGCACCCGTTACGAGTTCCCGCCTCATGACCCGGGGGAGGTAGTTTTTCGCGCTCTCGGGCACCTGTCGGGTGTTCCCGCCTCATGTCCCGGGGGAGTTTTTTCCTCCTGTGGTCTCGGGCCCCCGTTACGAGTTCCCGCCAAGTGACCCGGGGGAGGTAGTTTTTCGCGCTCTCGGGCAACTGTCGGGTGTTCCCGCCTCATGTCCCGGGGGATTTTTTTTTTCCTCTGGTCTCGGGCACCCGTTACGAGTTCCCGCCTCATGACCCGGGGGAGGTAGTTTTTCGCGCTCTCGGGCAACTGTCGGGTGTTCCCGCCTCATGTCCCGGGGGATTTTTTTTTTCCTCTGGTCTCGGGCACCCGTTACGAGTTCCCGCCTCATGACCCGGGGGAGGTAGTTTTTCGCGCTCTCGGGCAACTGTCGGGTGTTCCCGCCTCATGTCCCGGGGGATTTTTTTTTTCCTCTGGTCTCGGGCACCCGTTACGAGTTCCCGCCTCATGACCCGGGGGAGGTAGTTTTTCGCGCTCTCGGGCAACTGTCGGGTGTTCCCGCCTCATGTCCCGGGGGATTTTTTTTTTCCTCTGGTCTCGGGCACCCGTTACGAGTTCCCGCCAAGTGACCCGGGGGAGGTAGTTTTTCGCGCTCTCGGGCAACTGTCGGGTGTTCCCGCCTCATGTCCCGGGGGATTTTTTTTTTCCTCTGGTCTCGGGCACCCGTTACGAGTTCCCGCCTCATGACCCGGGGGAGGTAGTTTTTCGCGCTCTCGGGCAACTGTCGGGTGTTCCCGCCTCATGTCCCGGGGGATTTTTTTTTTCCTCTGGTCTCGGGCACCCGTTACGAGTTCCCGCCTCATGACCCGGGGGAGGTAGTTTTTCGCGCTCTCGGGCAACTGTCGGGTGTTCCCGCCTCATGTCCCGGGGGATTTTTTTTTTCCTCTGGTCTCGGGCACCCGTTACGAGTTCCCGCCTCATGACCCGGGGGAGGTAGTTTTTCGCGCTCTCGGGCAACTGTCGGGTGTTCCCGCCTCATGTCCCGGGGGATTTTTTTTTTCCTCTGGTCTCGGGCACCCGTTACGAGTTCCCGCCTCATGACCCGGGGGAGGTAGTTTTTCGCGCTCTCGGGCAACTGTCGGGTGTTCCCGCCTCATGTCCCGGGGGATTTTTTTTTTCCTCTGGTCTCGGGCACCCGTTACGAGTTCCCGCCTCATGACCCGGGGGAGGTAGTTTTTCGCGCTCTCGGGCAACTGTCGGGTGTTCCCGCCTCATGTCCCGGGGGATTTTTTTTTTCCTCTGGTCTCGGGCACCCGTTACGAGTTCCCGCCTCATGACCCGGGGGAGGTAGTTTTTCGCGCTCTCGGGCAACTGTCGGGTGTTCCCGCCTCATGTCCCGGGGGATTTTTTTTTTCCTCTGGTCTCGGGCACCCGTTACGAGTTCCCGCCTCATGACCCGGGGGAGGTAGTTTTTCGCGCTCTCGGGCAACTGTCGGGTGTTCCCGCCTCATGTCCCGGGGGATTTTTTTTTTCCTGTGGTCTCGGGCACCCGTTATGAGTTCCCGCCTCATGACCCGGGGGAGGTAGTTTTTCGCGCTCTCGGGCAACTGTCGGGTGTTCCCGCCTCATGTCCCGGGGGAGTTTTTTCCTCCTGTGGTCTCGGGCACCCGTCGGGAGTTCCCGCCAAGTGACCCGGGGGAGGTAGTTTTTCGCGCTCTCGGGCACCTGTCGGGTGTTCCCGCCTCATGTCCCGGGGGAGTTTTTTCGTCCTGTGGTCTCGGGCACCCGTCGGGAGTTCCCGCCAAGTGACCCGGGGGTGGTAGTTTTTTGTGCTCTCGGGCACCTGTCGGGTGTTCCCGCACATTCGTGGCCCTAAGAGACTTTCTCCATAGGAGATCAGAGACGGTTGGATTTGAATTCGAATTTCTGCACACGAAACTCTTCCAGTGCAGCTTTGTGAAGCAAATCCTTAAGAATGTGTTCCTGTTACGAGTTCCCGCCAAGTGACCCGGGGGAGGTAGTTTTTCGTGCTCTCGGGCACCTGTCGGGTGTTCCCGCCTCATGTCCCGGGGGAGTTTTTTCCTCCTGTGGTCTCGGGCCCCCGTTACGAGTTCCCGCCAAGTGACCCGGGGGAGGTAGTTTTTCGTGCTCTCGGGCAACTGTCGGGTGTTCCCGCCTCATGTCCCGGGGGAGTTTTTTTTTCCTCTGGTCTCGGGCACCCGTTACGAGTTCCCGCCTCATGACCCGGGGGAGGTAGTTTTTCGCGCTCTCGGGCAACTGTCGGGTGTTCCCGCCTCATGTCCCGGGGGATTTTTTTTTTCCTCTGGTCTCGGGCACCCGTTACGAGTTCCCGCCTCATGACCCGGGGGAGGTAGTTTTTCGCGCTCTCGGGCAACTGTCGGGTGTTCCCGCCTCATGTCCCGGGGGATTTTTTTTTTCCTCTGGTCTCGGGCACCCGTTACGAGTTCCCGCCTCATGACCCGGGGGAGGTAGTTTTTCGCGCTCTCGGGCAACTGTCGGGTGTTCCCGCCTCATGTCCCGGGGGAGTTTTTTCCTCCTGTGGTCTCTGGCACCCGTCGGGAGTTCCCGCCAAGTGACCCGGGGGAGGTAGTTTTTCGCGCTCTCGGGCACCTGTCGGGTGTTCCCGCCTCATGTCCCGGGGGAGTTTTTTCGTCCTGTGGTCTCGGGCACCCGTCGGGAGTTCCCGCCAAGTGACCCGGGGGTGGTAGTTTTTTGTGCTCTCGGGCACCTGTCGGGTGTTCCCGCACATTCGTGGCCCTAAGAGACTTTCTCCATAGGAGATCAGAGACGGTTGGATTTGAATTCGAATTTCTGCACACGAAACTCTTCCAGTGCAGCTTTGTGAAGCAAATCCTTAAGAATGTGTTCCTGTTACGAGTTCCCGCCAAGTGACCCGGGGGAGGTAGTTTTTTGTGCTCTCGGGCACCTGTCGGGTGTTCCCGCCTCATGTCCCGGGGGAGTTTTTTCCTCCTGTGGTCTCGGGCCCCCGTCGGGAGTTCCCGCCAAGTGACCCGGGGGAGGTAGTTTTTTGTGCTCTCGGGCAACTGTCGGGTGTTCCCGCCTCATGTCCCGGGGGAGATTTTTCCTCCTGTGGTCTCGGGCACCCGTCGGGAGTTCCCGCCAAGTGACCCGGGGGAGGTAGTTTTTTGTGCTCTCGGGCACCTGTCGGGTGTTCCCGCCTCATGTCCCGGGGGAGTTTTTTCCTCCTGTGGTCTCGGGCCCCCGTCGGGAGTTCCCGCCAAGTGACCCGGGGGAGGTAGTTTTTCGTGCTCTCGGGCAACTGTCGGGTGTTCCCGCCTCATGTCCCGGGGGAGATTTTTCCTCCTGTGGTCTCGGGCACCCGTCGGGAGTTCCCGCCAAGTGACCCGGGGGAGGTAGTTTTTTGTGCTCTCGGGCACCTGTCGGGTGTTCCCGCCTCATGTCCCGGGGGAGTTTTTTCCTCCTGTGGTCTCGGGCCCCCGTTACGAGTTCCCGCCAAGTGACCCGGGGGAGGTAGTTTTTCGTGCTCTCGGGCAACTGTCGGGTGTTCCCGCCTCATGTCCCGGGGGATTTTTTTTTTCCTCTGGTCTCGGGCACCCGTTACGAGTTCCCGCCTCATGACCCGGGGGAGGTAGTTTTTCGCGCTCTCGGGCAACTGTCGGGTGTTCCCGCCTCATGTCCCGGGGGATTTTTTTTTTCCTCTGGTCTCGGGCACCCGTTACGAGTTCCCGCCTCATGACCCGGGGGAGGTAGTTTTTCGCGCTCTCGGGCAACTGTCGGGTGTTCCCGCCTCATGTCCCGGGGGATTTTTTTTTTCCTCTGGTCTCGGGCACCCGTTACGAGTTCCCGCCTCATGACCCGGGGGAGGTAGTTTTTCGCGCTCTCGGGCAACTGTCGGGTGTTCCCGCCTCATGTCCCGGGGGATTTTTTTTTTCCTCTGGTCTCGGGCACCCGTTACGAGTTCCCGCCTCATGACCCGGGGGAGGTAGTTTTTCGCGCTCTCGGGCAACTGTCGGGTGTTCCCGCCTCATGTCCCGGGGGATTTTTTTTTTCCTCTGGTCTCGGGCACCCGTTACGAGTTCCCGCCTCATGACCCGGGGGAGGTAGTTTTTCGCGCTCTCGGGCAACTGTCGGGTGTTCCCGCCTCATGTCCCGGGGGAGTTTTTTCCTCCTGTGGTCTCGGGCACCCGTCGGGAGTTCCCGCCAAGTGACCCGGGGGAGGTAGTTTTTCGCGCTCTCGGGCACCTGTCGGGTGTTCCCGCCTCATGTCCCGGGGGAGTTTTTTCGTCCTGTGGTCTCGGGCACCCGTCGGGAGTTCCCGCCAAGTGACCCGGGGGTGGTAGTTTTTTGTGCTCTCGTGCACCTGTCGGGTGTTCCCGCACATTCGTGGCCCTAAGAGACTTTCTCCATAGGAGATCAGAGACGGTTGGATTTGAATTCGAATTTCTGCACACGAAACTCTTCCAGTGCAGCTTTGTGAAGCAAATCCTTAAGAATGTGTTCCTGTTACGAGTTCCCGCCAAGTGACCCGGGGGAGGTAGTTTTTTGTGCTCTCGGGCACCTGTCGGGTGTTCCCGCCTCATGTCCCGGGGGAGTTTTTAACTCCTGTGGTCTCGGGCCCCCGTCGGGAGTTCCCGCCAAGTGACCCGGGGGAGGTAGTTTTTTGTGCTCTCGGGCAACTGTCGGGTGTTCCCGCCTCATGTCCCGGGGGAGATTTTTCCTCCTGTGGTCTCGGGCACCCGTCGGGAGTTCCCGCCAAGTGACCCGGGGGAGGTAGTTTTTTTTGCTCTCGGGCACCTGTCGGGTGTTCCCGCCTCATGTCCCGGGGGAGTTTTTTCCTCCTGTGGTCTCGGGCCCCCGTCGGGAGTTCCCGCCAAGTGACCCGGGGGAGGTAGTTTTTTGTGCTCTCGGGCAACTGTCGGGTGTTCCCGCCTCATGTCCCGGGGGAGATTTTTCCTCCTGTGGTCTCGGGCACCCGTCGGGAGTTCCCGCCAAGTGACCCGGGGGAGGTAGTTTTTTGTGCTCTCGGGCACCTGTCGGGTGTTCCCGCCTCATGTCCCGGGGGAGTTTTTTCCTCCTGTGGTCTCGGGCCCCCGTCGGGAGTTCCCGCCAAGTGACCCGGGGGAGGTAGTTTTTCGTGCTCTCGGGCAACTGTCGGGTGTTCCCGCCTCATGTCCCGGGGGAGATTTTTCCTCCTGTGGTCTCGGGCACCCGTCGGGAGTTCCCGCCAAGTGACCCGGGGGAGGTAGTTTTTTGTGCTCTCGGGCACCTGTCGGGTGTTCCCGCCTCATGTCCCGGGGGAGTTTTTTCCTCCTGTGGTCTCGGGCCCCCGTTACGAGTTCCCGCCAAGTGACCCGGGGGAGGTAGTTTTTCGTGCTCTCGGGCAACTGTCGGGTGTTCCCGCCTCATGTCCCGGGGGATTTTTTTTTTCCTCTGGTCTCGGGCACCCGTTACGAGTTCCCGCCTCATGACCCGGGGGAGGTAGTTTTTCGCGCTCTCGGGCAACTGTCGGGTGTTCCCGCCTCATGTCCCGGGGGATTTTTTTTTTCCTCTGGTCTCGGGCACCCGTTACGAGTTCCCGCCTCATGACCCGGGGGAGGTAGTTTTTCGCGCTCTCGGGCACCTGTCGGGTGTTCCCGCCTCATGTCCCGGGGGAGTTTTTTCCTCCTGTGGTCTCGGGCCCCCGTTACGAGTTCCCGCCAAGTGACCCGGGGGAGGTAGTTTTTCGCGCTCTCGGGCAACTGTCGGGTGTTCCCGCCTCATGTCCCGGGGGATTTTTTTTTTCCTCTGGTCTCGGGCACCCGTTACGAGTTCCCGCCTCATGACCCGGGGGAGGTAGTTTTTCGCGCTCTCGGGCAACTGTCGGGTGTTCCCGCCTCATGTCCCGGGGGATTTTTTTTTTCCTCTGGTCTCGGGCACCCGTTACGAGTTCCCGCCTCATGACCCGGGGGAGGTAGTTTTTCGCGCTCTCGGGCAACTGTCGGGTGTTCCCGCCTCATGTCCCGGGGGATTTTTTTTTTCCTCTGGTCTCGGGCACCCGTTACGAGTTCCCGCCTCATGACCCGGGGGAGGTAGTTTTTCGCGCTCTCGGGCAACTGTCGGGTGTTCCCGCCTCATGTCCCGGGGGATTTTTTTTTTCCTCTGGTCTCGGGCACCCGTTACGAGTTCCCGCCTCATGACCCGGGGGAGGTAGTTTTTCGCGCTCTCGGGCAACTGTCGGGTGTTCCCGCCTCATGTCCCGGGGGATTTTTTTTTTCCTCTGGTCTCGGGCACCCGTTACGAGTTCCCGCCTCATGACCCGGGGGAGGTAGTTTTTCGCGCTCTCGGGCAACTGTCGGGTGTTCCCGCCTCATGTCCCGGGGGATTTTTTTTTCCTCTGGTCTCGGGCACCCGTTACGAGTTCCCGCCTCATGACCCGGGGGAGGTAGTTTTTCGCGCTCTCGGGCAACTGTCGGGTGTTCCCGCCTCATGTCCCGGGGGATTTTTTTTTTCCTCTGGTCTCGGGCACCCGTTACGAGTTCCCGCCTCATGACCCGGGGGAGGTAGTTTTTCGCGCTCTCGGGCAACTGTCGGGTGTTCCCGCCTCATGTCCCGGGGGATTTTTTTTTTCCTCTGGTCTCGGGCACCCGTTACGAGTTCCCGCCTCATGACCCGGGGGAGGTAGTTTTTCGCGCTCTCGGGCAACTGTCGGGTGTTCCCGCCTCATGTCCCGGGGGAGTTTTTTCCTCCTGTGGTCTCGGGCACCCGTCGGGAGTTCCCGCCAAGTGACCCGGGGGAGGTAGTTTTTTGCGCTCTTGGGCACCTGTCGGGTGTTCCCGCCTCATGTCCCGGGGGAGTTTTTTCGTCCTGTGGTCTCGGGCACCCGTCGGGAGTTCCCGCCAAGTGACCCGGGGGTGGTAGTTTTTTGTGCTCTCGGGCACCTGTCGGGTGTTCCCGCACATTCGTGGCCCTAAGAGACTTTCTCCATAGGAGATCAGAGACGGTTGGATTTGAATTCGAATTTCTGCACACGAAACTCTTCCAGTGCAGCTTTGTGAAGCAAATCCTTAAGAATGTGTTCCTGTTACGAGTTCCCGCCAAGTGACCCGGGGGAGGTAGTTTTTCGTGCTCTCGGGCACCTGTCGGGTGTTCCCGCCTCATGTCCCGGGGGAGTTTTTTCCTCCTGTGGTCTCGGGCCCCCGTCGGGAGTTCCCGCCAAGTGACCCGGGGGAGGTAGTTTTTCGTGCTCTCGGGCAACTGTCGGGTGTTCCCGCCTCATGTCCCGGGGGAGTTTTTTTTTCCTCTGGTCTCGGGCACCCGTTACGAGATCCCGCCTCATGACCCGGGGGAGGTAGTTTTTCGCGCTCTCGGGCAACTGTCGGGTGTTCCCGCCTCATGTCCCGGGGGATTTTTTTTTTCCTCTGGTCTCGGGCACCCGTTACGAGTTCCCGCCTCATGACCCGGGGGAGGTAGTTTTTCGCGCTCTCGGGCAACTGTCGGGTGTTCCCGCCTCATGTCCCGGGGGATTTTTTTTTTCCTCTGGTCTCGGGCACCCGTTACGAGTTCCCGCCTCATGACCCGGGGGAGGTAGTTTTTCGCGCTCTCGGGCAACTGTCGGGTGTTCCCGCCTCATGTCCCGGGGGATTTTTTTTTTCCTCTGGTCTCGGGCTCCCGTTACGAGTTCCCGCCTCATGACCCGGGGGAGGTAGTTTTTCGCGCTCTCGGGCAACTGTCGGGTGTTCCCGCCTCATGTCCCGGGGGATTTTTTTTTTCCTCTGGTCTCGGGCACCCGTTACGAGTTCCCGCCTCATGACCCGGGGGAGGTAGTTTTTCGCGCTCTCGGGCAACTGTCGGGTGTTCCCGCCTCATGTCCCGGGGGATTTTTTTTTTCCTCTGGTCTCGGGCACCCGTTACGAGTTCCCGCCTCATGACCCGGGGGAGGTAGTTTTTCGCGCTCTCGGGCAACTGTCGGGTGTTCCCGCCTCATGTCCCGGGGGATTTTTTTTTTCCTCTGGTCTCGGGCACCCGTTACGAGTTCCCGCCTCATGACCCGGGGGAGGTAGTTTTTCGCGCTCTCGGGCAACTGTCGGGTGTTCCCGCCTCATGTCCCGGGGGAGTTTTTTCCTCCTGTGGTCTCGGGCACCCGTCGGGAGTTCCCGCCAAGTGACCCGGGGGAGGTAGTTTTTTGCGCTCTTGGGCACCTGTCGGGTGTTCCCGCCTCATGTCCCGGGGGAGTTTTTTCGTCCTGTGGTCTCGGGCACCCGTCGGGAGTTCCCGCCAAGTGACCCGGGGGTGGTAGTTTTTTGTGCTCTCGGGCACCTGTCGGGTGTTCCCGCACATTCGTGGCCCTAAGAGACTTTCTCCATAGGAGATCAGAGACGGTTGGATTTGAATTCGAATTTCTGCACACGAAACTCTTCCAGTGCAGCTTTGTGAAGCAAATCCTTAAGAATGTGTTCCTGTTACGAGTTCCCGCCAAGTGACCCGGGGGAGGTAGTTTTTCGTGCTCTCGGGCACCTGTCGGGTGTTCCCGCCTCATGTCCCGGGGGAGTTTTTTCCTCCTGTGGTCTCGGGCCCCCGTTACGAGTTCCCGCCAAGTGACCCGGGGGAGGTAGTTTTTCGTGCTCTCGGGCAACTGTCGGGTGTTCCCGCCTCATGTCCCGGGGGATTTTTTTTTTCCTCTGGTCTCGGGCACCCGTTACGAGTTCCCGCCTCATGACCCGGGGGAGGTAGTTTTTCGCGCTCTCGGGCAACTGTCGGGTGTTCCCGCCTCATGTCCCGGGGGATTTTTTTTTTCCTCTGGTCTCGGGCACCCGTTACGAGTTCCCGCCTCATGACCCGGGGGAGGTAGTTTTTCGCGCTCTCGGGCAACTGTCGGGTGTTCCCGCCTCATGTCCCGGGGGATTTTTTTTTTCCTCTGGTCTCGGGCACCCGTTACGAGTTCCCGCCTCATGACCCGGGGGAGGTAGTTTTTCGCGCTCTCGGGCAACTGTCGGGTGTTCCCGCCTCATGTCCCGGGGGAGTTTTTTCCTCCTGTGGTCTCGGGCACCCGTCGGGAGTTCCCGCCAAGTGACCCGGGGGAGGTAGTTTTTCGCGCTCTCGGGCACCTGTCGGGTGTTCCCGCCTCATGTCCCGGGGGAGTTTTTTCGTCCTGTGGTCTCGGGCACCCGTCGGGAGTTCCCGCCAAGTGACCCGGGGGTGGTAGTTTTTTGTGCTCTCGGGCACCTGTCGGGTGTTCCCGCACATTCGTGGCCCTAAGAGACTTTCTCCATAGGAGATCAGAGACGGTTGGATTTGAATTCGAATTTCTGCACACGAAACTCTTCCAGTGCAGCTTTGTGAAGCAAATCCTTAAGAATGTGTTCCTGTTACGAGTTCCCGCCAAGTGACCCGGGGGAGGTAGTTTTTTGTGCTCTCGGGCACCTGTCGGGTGTTCCCGCCTCATGTCCCGGGGGAGTTTTTTCCTCCTGTGGTCTCGGGCCCCCGTCGGGAGTTCCCGCCAAGTGACCCGGGGGAGGTAGTTTTTTGTGCTCTCGGGCAACTGTCGGGTGTTCCCGCCTCATGTCCCGGGGGAGATTTTTCCTCCTGTGGTCTCGGGCACCCGTCGGGAGTTCCCGCCAAGTGACCCGGGGGAGGTAGTTTTTTGTGCTCTCGGGCACCTGTCGGGTGTTCCCGCCTCATGTCCCGGGGGAGTTTTTTCCTCCTGTGGTCTCGGGCCCCCGTCGGGAGTTCCCGCCAAGTGACCCAGGGGAGGTAGTTTTTTGTGCTCTCGGGCAACTGTCGGGTGTTCCCGCCTCATGTCCCGGGGGAGATTTTTCCTCCTGTGGTCTCGGGCACCCGTCGGGAGTTCCCGCCAAGTGACCCGGGGGAGGTAGTTTTTTGTGCTCTCGGGCACCTGTCGGGTGTTCCCGCCTCATGTCCCGGGGGAGTTTTTTCCTCCTGTGGTCTCGGGCCCCCGTCGGGAGTTCCCGCCAAGTGACCCGGGGGAGGTAGTTTTTCGTGCTCTCGGGCAACTGTCGGGTGTTCCCGCCTCATGTCCCGGGGGAGATTTTTCCTCCTGTGGTCTCGGGCACCCGTCGGGAGTTCCCGCCAAGTGACCCGGGGGAGGTAGTTTTTTGTGCTCTCGGGCACCTGTCGGGTGTTCCCGCCTCATGTCCCGGGGGAGTTTTTTCCTCCTGTGGTCTCGGGCCCCCGTTACGAGTTCCCGCCAAGTGACCCGGGGGAGGTAGTTTTTCGTGCTCTCGGGCAACTGTCGGGTGTTCCCGCCTCATGTCCCGGGGGATTTTTTTTTTCCTCTGGTCTCGGGCACCCGTTACGAGTTCCCGCCTCATGACCCGGGGGAGGTAGTTTTTCGCGCTCTCGGGCAACTGTCGGGTGTTCCCGCCTCATGTCCCGGGGGATTTTTTTTTTCCTCTGGTCTCGGGCACCCGTTACGAGTTCCCGCCTCATGACCCGGGGGAGATAGTTTTTCGCGCTCTCGGGCACCTGTCGGGTGTTCCCGCCTCATGTCCCGGGGGAGTTTTTTCCTCCTGTGGTCTCGGGCCCCCGTTACGAGTTCCCGCCAAGTGACCCGGGGGAGGTAGTTTTTCGCGCTCTCGGGCAACTGTCGGGTGTTCCCGCCTCATGTCCCGGGGGATTTTTTTTTTCCTCTGGTCTCGGGCACCCGTTACGAGTTCCCGCCTCATGACCCGGGGGAGGTAGTTTTTCGCGCTCTCGGGCAACTGTCGGGTGTTCCCGCCTCATGTCCCGGGGGATTTTTTTTTTCCTCTGGTCTCGGGCACCCGTTACGAGTTCCCGCCTCATGACCCGGGGGAGGTAGTTTTTCGCGCTCTCGGGCAACTGTCGGGTGTTCCCGCCTCATGTCCCGGGGGATTTTTTTTTTCCTCTGGTCTCGGGCACCCGTTACGAGTTCCCGCCTCATGACCCGGGGGAGGTAGTTTTTCGCGCTCTCGGGCAACTGTCGGGTGTTCCCGCCTCATGTCCCGGGGGATTTTTTTTTTCCTCTGGTCTCGGGCACCCGTTACGAGTTCCCGCCTCATGACCCGGGGGAGGTAGTTTTTCGCGCTCTCGGGCAACTGTCGGGTGTTCCCGCCTCATGTCCCGGGGGATTTTTTTTTTCCTCTGGTCTCGGGCACCCGTTACGAGTTCCCGCCTCATGACCCGGGGGAGGTAGTTTTTCGCGCTCTCGGGCAACTGTCGGGTGTTCCCGCCTCATGTCCCGGGGGATTTTTTTTTTCCTCTGGTCTCGGGCACCCGTTACGAGTTCCCGCCTCATGACCCGGGGGAGGTAGTTTTTCGCGCTCTCGGGCAACTGTCGGGTGTTCCCGCCTCATGTCCCGGGGGATTTTTTTTTTCCTCTGGTCTCGGGCACCCGTTACGAGTTCCCGCCTCATGACCCGGGGGAGGTAGTTTTTCGCGCTCTCGGGCAACTGTCGGGTGTTCCCGCCTCATGTCCCGGGGGATTTTTTTTTTCCTCTGGTCTCGGGCACCCGTTACGAGTTCCCGCCTCATGACCCGGGGGAGGTAGTTTTTCGCGCTCTCGGGCAACTGTCGGGTGTTCCCGCCTCATGTCCCGGGGGATTTTTTTTTCCTCTGGTCTCGGGCACCCGTTACGAGTTCCCGCCTCATGACCCGGGGGAGGTAGTTTTTCGTGCTCTCGGGCAACTGTCGGGTGTTCCCGCCTCATGTCCCGGGGGATTTTTTTTTTCCTCTGGTCTCGGGCACCCGTTACGAGTTCCCGCCTCATGACCCGGGGGAGGTAGTTTTTCGTGCTCTCGGGCAACTGTCGGGTGTTCCCGCCTCATGTCCCGGGGGATTTTTTTTTTCCTCTGGTCTCGGGCACCCGTTACGAGTTCCCGCCTCATGACCCGGGGGAGGTAGTTTTTCGTGCTCTCGGGCAACTGTCGGGTGTTCCCGCCTCATGTCCCGGGGGAGTTTTTTCCTCCTGTGGTCTCGGGCACCCGTCGGGAGTTCCCGCCAAGTGACCCGGGGGAGGTAGTTTTTTGCGCTCTTGGGCACCTGTCGGGTGTTCCCGCCTCATGTCCCGGGGGAGTTTTTTCGTCCTGTGGTCTCGGGCACCCGTCGGGAGTTCCCGCCAAGTGACCCGGGGGTGGTAGTTTTTTGTGCTCTCGGGCACCTGTCGGGTGTTCCCGCACATTCGTGGCCCTAAGAGACTTTCTCCATAGGAGATCAGAGACGGTTGGATTTGAATTCGAATTTCTGCACACGAAACTCTTCCAGTGCAGCTTTGTGAAGCAAATCCTTAAGAATGTGTTCCTGTTACGAGTTCCCGCCAAGTGACCCGGGGGAGGTAGTTTTTTGTGCTCTCGGGCACCTGTCGGGTGTTCCCGCCTCATGTCCCGGGGGAGTTTTTTCCTCCTGTGGTCTCGGGCCCCCGTTACGAGTTCCCGCCAAGTGACCCGGGGGAGGTAGTTTTTCGTGCTCTCGGGCAACTGTCGGGTGTTCCCGCCTCATGTCCCGGGGGATTTTTTTTTTCCTCTGGTCTCGGGCACCCGTTACGAGTTCCCGCCTCATGACCCGGGGGAGGTAGTTTTTCGCGCTCTCGGGCAACTGTCGGGTGTTCCCGCCTCATGTCCCGGGGGATTTTTTTTTTCCTCTGGTCTCGGGCACCCGTTACGAGTTCCCGCCTCATGACCCGGGGGAGGTAGTTTTTCGCGCTCTCGGGCAACTGTCGGGTGTTCCCGCCTCATGTCCCGGGGGATTTTTTTTTTCCTCTGGTCTCGGGCACCCGTTACGAGTTCCCGCCTCATGACCCGGGGGAGGTAGTTTTTCGCGCTCTCGGGCAACTGTCGGGTGTTCCCGCCTCATGTCCCGGGGGATTTTTTTTTTCCTCTGGTCTCGGGCACCCGTTACGAGTTCCCGCCTCATGACCCGGGGGAGGTAGTTTTTCGCGCTCTCGGGCAACTGTCGGGTGTTCCCGCCTCATGTCCCGGGGGATTTTTTTTTTCCTCTGGTCTCGGGCACCCGTTACGAGTTCCCGCCTCATGACCCGGGGGAGGTAGTTTTTCGCGCTCTCGGGCAACTGTCGGGTGTTCCCGCCTCATGTCCCGGGGGATTTTTTTTTTCCTCTGGTCTCGGGCACCCGTTACGAGTTCCCGCCTCATGACCCGGGGGAGGTAGTTTTTCGCGCTCTCGGGCAACTGTCGGGTGTTCCCGCCTCATGTCCCGGGGGATTTTTTTTTTCCTCTGGTCTCGGGCACCCGTTACGAGTTCCCGCCTCATGACCCGGGGGAGGTAGTTTTTCGTGCTCTCGGGCAACTGTCGGGTGTTCCCGCCTCATGTCCCGGGGGAGATTTTTCCTCCTGTGGTCTCGGGCACCCGTCGGGAGTTCCCGCCAAGTGACCCGGGGGAGGTAGTTTTTTGTGCTCTCGGGCACCTGTCGGGTGTTCCCGCCTCATGTCCCGGGGGAGTTTTTTCCTCCTGTGGTCTCGGGCCCCCGTTACGAGTTCCCGCCAAGTGACCCGGGGGAGGTAGTTTTTCGTGCTCTCGGGCAACTGTCGGGTGTTCCCGCCTCATGTCCCGGGGGATTTTTTTTTTCCTCTGGTCTCGGGCACCCGTTACGAGTTCCCGCCTCATGACCCGGGGGAGGTAGTTTTTCGCGCTCTCGGGCAACTGTCGGGTGTTCCCGCCTCATGTCCCGGGGGATTTTTTTTTCCTCTGGTCTCGGGCACCCGTTACGAGTTCCCGCCTCATGACCCGGGGGAGGTAGTTTTTCGCGCTCTCGGGCAACTGTCGGGTGTTCCCGCCTCATGTCCCGGGGGATTTTTTTTTTCCTCTGGTCTCGGGCACCCGTTACGAGTTCCCGCCTCATGACCCGGGGGAGGTAGTTTTTCGCGCTCTCGGGCAACTGTCGGGTGTTCCCGCCTCATGTCCCGGGGGATTTTTTTTTTCCTCTGGTCTCGGGCACCCGTTACGAGTTCCCGCCTCATGACCCGGGGGAGGTAGTTTTTCGCGCTCTCGGGCAACTGTCGGGTGTTCCCGCCTCATGTCCCGGGGGATTTTTTTTTTCCTCTGGTCTCGGGCACCCGTTACGAGTTCCCGCCTCATGACCCGGGGGAGGTAGTTTTTCGCGCTCTCGGGCAACTGTCGGGTGTTCCCGCCTCATGTCCCGGGGGATTTTTTTTTTCCTCTGGTCTCGGGCACCCGTTACGAGTTCCCGCCTCATGACCCGGGGGAGGTAGTTTTTCGCGCTCTCGGGCAACTGTCGGGTGTTCCCGCCTCATGTCCCGGGGGATTTTTTTTTTCCTCTGGTCTCGGGCACCCGTTACGAGTTCCCGCCTCATGACCCGGGGGAGGTAGTTTTTCGCGCTCTCGGGCAACTGTCGGGTGTTCCCGCCTCATGTCCCGGGGGATTTTTTTTTTCCTCTGGTCTCGGGCACCCGTTACGAGTTCCCGCCTCATGACCCGGGGGAGGTAGTTTTTCGCGCTCTCGGGCACCTGTCGGGTGTTCCCGCCTCATGTCCCGGGGGAGTTTTTTCCTCCTGTGGTCTCGGGCCCCCGTTACGAGTTCCCGCCAAGTGACCCGGGGGAGGTAGTTTTTCGCGCTCTCGGGCAACTGTCGGGTGTTCCCGCCTCATGTCCCGGGGGATTTTTTTTTTCCTGTGGTCTCGGGCACCCGTTACGAGTTCCCGCCTCATGACCCGGGGGAGGTAGTTTTTCGCGCTCTCGGGCAACTGTCGGGTGTTCCCGCCTCATGTCCCGGGGGATTTTTTTTTCCTCTGGTCTCGGGCACCCGTTACGAGTTCCCGCCTCATGACCCGGGGGAGGTAGTTTTTCGCGCTCTCGGGCAACTGTCGGGTGTTCCCGCCTCATGTCCCGGGGGATTTTTTTTTTCCTCTGGTCTCGGGCACCCGTTACGAGTTCCCGCCTCATGACCCGGGGGAGGTAGTTTTTCGCGCTCTCGGGCAACTGTCGGGTGTTCCCGCCTCATGTCCCGGGGGATTTTTTTTTTCCTCTGGTCTCGGGCACCCGTTACGAGTTCCCGCCTCATGACCCGGGGGAGGTAGTTTTTCGCGCTCTCGGGCAACTGTCGGGTGTTCCCGCCTCATGTCCCGGGGGATTTTTTTTTTCCTCTGGTCTCGGGCACCCGTTACGAGTTCCCGCCTCATGACCCGGGGGAGGTAGTTTTTCGCGCTCTCGGGCAACTGTCGGGTGTTCCCGCCTCATGTCCCGGGGGATTTTTTTTTTCCTCTGGTCTCGGGCACCCGTTACGAGTTCCCGCCTCATGACCCGGGGGAGGTAGTTTTTCGCGCTCTCGGGCAACTGTCGGGTGTTCCCGCCTCATGTCCCGGGGGATTTTTTTTTTCCTCTGGTCTCGGGCACCCGTTACGAGTTCCCGCCTCATGACCCGGGGGAGGTAGTTTTTCGCGCTCTCGGGCACCTGTCGGGTGTTCCCGCCTCATGTCCCGGGGGAGTTTTTTCCTCCTGTGGTCTCGGGCCCCCGTTACGAGTTCCCGCCAAGTGACCCGGGGGAGGTAGTTTTTCGCGCTCTCGGGCAACTGTCGGGTGTTCCCGCCTCATGTCCCGGGGGATTTTTTTTTTCCTCTGGTCTCGGGCACCCGTTACGAGTTCCCGCCTCATGACCCGGGGGAGGTAGTTTTTCGCGCTCTCGGGCAACTGTCGGGTGTTCCCGCCTCATGTCCCGGGGGATTTTTTTTTTCCTCTGGTCTCGGGCACCCGTTACGAGTTCCCGCCTCATGACCCGGGGGAGGTAGTTTTTCGCGCTCTCGGGCAACTGTCGGGTGTTCCCGCCTCATGTCCCGGGGGATTTTTTTTTTCCTCTGGTCTCGGGCACCCGTTACGAGTTCCCGCCTCATGACCCGGGGGAGGTAGTTTTTCGCGCTCTCGGGCAACTGTCGGGTGTTCCCGCCTCATGTCCCGGGGGATTTTTTTTTTCCTCTGGTCTCGGGCACCCGTTACGAGTTCCCGCCTCATGACCCGGGGGAGGTAGTTTTTCGCGCTCTCGGGCAACTGTCGGGTGTTCCCGCCTCATGTCCCGGGGGATTTTTTTTTTCCTCTGGTCTCGGGCACCCGTTACGAGTTCCCGCCTCATGACCCGGGGGAGGTAGTTTTTCGCGCTCTCGGGCAACTGTCGGGTGTTCCCGCCTCATGTCCCGGGGGATTTTTTTTTTCCTCTGGTCTCGGGCACCCGTTACGAGTTCCCGCCTCATGACCCGGGGGAGGTAGTTTTTCGCGCTCTCGGGCAACTGTCGGGTGTTCCCGCCTCATGTCCCGGGGGATTTTTTTTTTCCTCTGGTCTCGGGCACCCGTTACGAGTTCCCGCCTCATGACCCGGGGGAGGTAGTTTTTCGCGCTCTCGGGCAACTGTCGGGTGTTCCCGCCTCATGTCCCGGGGGATTTTTTTTTTCCTCTGGTCTCGGGCACCCGTTACGAGTTCCCGCCTCATGACCCGGGGGAGGTAGTTTTTCGCGCTCTCGGGCAACTGTCGGGTGTTCCCGCCTCATGTCCCGGGGGAGTTTTTTCCTCCTGTGGTCTCGGGCACCCGTCGGGAGTTCCCGCCAAGTGACCCGGGGGAGGTAGTTTTTTGCGCTCTTGGGCACCTGTCGGGTGTTCCCGCCTCATGTCCCGGGGGAGTTTTTTCGTCCTGTGGTCTCGGGCACCCGTCGGGAGTTCCCGCCAAGTGACCCGGGGGTGGTAGTTTTTTGTGCTCTCGGGCACCTGTCGGGTGTTCCCGCACATTCGTGGCCCTAAGAGACTTTCTCCATAGGAGATCAGAGACGGTTGGATTTGAATTCGAATTTCTGCACACGAAACTCTTCCAGTGCAGCTTTGTGAAGCAAATCCTTAAGAATGTGTTCCTGTTACGAGTTCCCGCCAAGTGACCCGGGGGAGGTAGTTTTTCGTGCTCTCGGGCACCTGTCGGGTGTTCCCGCCTCATGTCCCGGGGGAGTTTTTTCCTCCTGTGGTCTCGGGCCCCCGTTACGAGTTCCCGCCAAGTGACCCGGGGGAGGTAGTTTTTCGTGCTCTCGGGCAACTGTCGGGTGTTCCCGCCTCATGTCCCGGGGGAGTTTTTTTTTCCTCTGGTCTCGGGCACCCGTTACGAGTTCCCGCCTCATGACCCGGGGGAGGTAGTTTTTCGCGCTCTCGGGCAACTGTCGGGTGTTCCCGCCTCATGTCCCGGGGGATTTTTTTTTTCCTCTGGTCTCGGGCACCCGTTACGAGTTCCCGCCTCATGACCCGGGGGAGGTAGTTTTTCGCGCTCTCGGGCAACTGTCGGGTGTTCCCGCCTCATGTCCCGGGGGATTTTTTTTTTCCTCTGGTCTCGGGCACCCGTTACGAGTTCCCGCCTCATGACCCGGGGGAGGTAGTTTTTCGCGCTCTCGGGCAACTGTCGGGTGTTCCCGCCTCATGTCCCGGGGGATTTTTTTTTTCCTCTGGTCTCGGGCACCCGTTACGAGTTCCCGCCTCATGACCCGGGGGAGGTAGTTTTTCGCGCTCTCGGGCAACTGTCGGGTGTTCCCGCCTCATGTCCCGGGGGATTTTTTTTTTCCTCTGGTCTCGGGCACCCGTTACGAGTTCCCGCCTCATGACCCGGGGGAGGTAGTTTTTCGCGCTCTCGGGCAACTGTCGGGTGTTCCCGCCTCATGTCCCGGGGGATTTTTTTTTTCCTCTGGTCTCGGGCACCCGTTACGAGTTCCCGCCTCATGACCCGGGGGAGGTAGTTTTTCGCGCTCTCGGGCAACTGTCGGGTGTTCCCGCCTCATGTCCCGGGGGATTTTTTTTTTCCTCTGGTCTCGGGCACCCGTTACGAGTTCCCGCCTCATGACCCGGGGGAGGTAGTTTTTCGCGCTCTCGGGCAACTGTCGGGTGTTCCCGCCTCATGTCTCGGGGGATTTTTTTTTCCTCTGGTCTCGGGCACCCGTTACGAGTTCCCGCCTCATGACCCGGGGGAGGTAGTTTTTCGCGCTCTCGGGCAACTGTCGGGTGTTCCCGCCTCATGTCCCGGGGGATTTTTTTTTTCCTCTGGTCTCGGACACCCGTTACGAGTTCCCGCCTCATGACCCGGGGGAGGTAGTTTTTCGCGCTCTCGGGCAACTGTCGGGTGTTCCCGCCTCATGTCCCGGGGGATTTTTTTTTTCCTCTGGTCTCGGGCACCCGTTACGAGTTCCCGCCTCATGACCCGGGGGAGGTAGTTTTTCGCGCTCTCGGGCAACTGTCGGGTGTTCCCGCCTCATGTCCCGGGGGATTTTTTTTTTCCTCTGGTCTCGGGCACCCGTTACGAGTTCCCGCCTCATGACCCGGGGGAGGTAGTTTTTCGCGCTCTCGGGCAACTGTCGGGTGTTCCCGCCTCATGTCCCGGGGGATTTTTTTTTTCCTCTGGTCTCGGGCACCCGTTACGAGTTCCCGCCTCATGACCCGGGGGAGGTAGTTTTTCGCGCTCTCGGGCAACTGTCGGGTGTTCCCGCCTCATGTCCCGGGGGATTTTTTTTTTCCTCTGGTCTCGGGCACCCGTTACGAGTTCCCGCCTCATGACCCGGGGGAGGTAGTTTTTCGCGCTCTCGGGCAACTGTCGGGTGTTCCCGCCTCATGTCCCGGGGGATTTTTTTTTTCCTCTGGTCTCGGGCACCCGTTACGAGTTCCCGCCTCATGACCCGGGGGAGGTAGTTTTTCGCGCTCTCGGGCAACTGTCGGGTGTTCCCGCCTCATGTCCCGGGGGATTTTTTTTTTCCTCTGGTCTCGGGCACCCGTTACGAGTTCCCGCCTCATGACCCGGGGGAGGTAGTTTTTCGCGCTCTCGGGCAACTGTCGGGTGTTCCCGCCTCATGTCCCGGGGGATTTTTTTTTTCCTCTGGTCTCGGGCACCCGTTACGAGTTCCCGCCTCATGACCCGGGGGAGGTAGTTTTTCGCGCTCTCGGGCAACTGTCGGGTGTTCCCGCCTCATGTCCCGGGGGATTTTTTTTTTCCTCTGGTCTCGGGCACCCGTTACGAGTTCCCGCCTCATGACCCGGGGGAGGTAGTTTTTCGCGCTCTCGGGCAACTGTCGGGTGTTCCCGCCTCATGTCCCGGGGGATTTTTTTTTTCCTCTGGTCTCGGGCACCCGTTACGAGTTCCCGCCTCATGACCCGGGGGAGGTAGTTTTTCGCGCTCTCGGGCAACTGTCGGGTGTTCCCGCCTCATGTCCCGGGGGAGTTTTTTCCTCCTGTGGTCTCGGGCACCCGTCGGGAGTTCCCGCCAAGTGACCCGGGGGAGGTAGTTTTTCGCGCTCTCGGGCACCTGTCGGGTGTTCCCGCCTCATGTCCCGGGGGAGTTTTTTCGTCCTGTGGTCTCGGGCACCCGTCGGGAGTTCCCGCCAAGTGACCCGGGGGTGGTAGTTTTTTGTGCTCTCGGGCACCTGTCGGGTGTTCCCGCACATTCGTGGCCCTAAGAGACTTTCTCCATAGGAGATCAGAGACGGTTGGATTTGAATTCGAATTTCTGCACACGAAACTCTTCCAGTGCAGCTTTGTGAAGCAAATCCTTAAGAATGTGTTCCTGTTACGAGTTCCCGCCAAGTGACCCGGGGGAGGTAGTTTTTTGTGCTCTCGGGCACCTGTCGGGTGTTCCCGCCTCATGTCCCGGGGGAGTTTTTTCCTCCTGTGGTCTCGGGCCCCCGTCGGGAGTTCCCGCCAAGTGACCCGGGGGAGGTAGTTTTTTGTGCTCTCGGGCAACTGTCGGGTGTTCCCGCCTCATGTCCCGGGGGAGATTTTTCCTCCTGTGGTCTCGGGCACCCGTCGGGAGTTCCCGCCAAGTGACCCGGGGGAGGTAGTTTTTTGTGCTCTCGGGCACCTGTCGGGTGTTCCCGCCTCATGTCCCGGGGGAGTTTTTTCCTCCTGTGGTCTCGGGCCCCCGTCGGGAGTTCCCGCCAAGTGACCCGGGGGAGGTAGTTTTTTGTGCTCTCGGGCAACTGTCGGGTGTTCCCGCCTCATGTCCCGGGGGAGATTTTTCCTCCTGTGGTCTCGGGCACCCGTCGGGAGTTCCCGCCAAGTGACCCGGGGGAGGTAGTTTTTTGTGCTCTCGGGCACCTGTCGGGTGTTCCCGCCTCATGTCCCGGGGGAGTTTTTTCCTCCTGTGGTCTCGGGCCCCCGTCGGGAGTTCCCGCCAAGTGACCCGGGGGAGGTAGTTTTTCGTGCTCTCGGGCAACTGTCGGGTGTTCCCGCCTCATGTCCCGAGGGAGATTTTTCCTCCTGTGGTCTCGGGCACCCGTCGGGAGTTCCCGCCAAGTGACCCGGGGGAGGTAGTTTTTTGTGCTCTCGGGCACCTGTCGGGTGTTCCCGCCTCATGTCCCGGGGGAGTTTTTTCCTCCTGTGGTCTCGGGCCCCCGTTACGAGTTCCCGCCAAGTGACCCGGGGGAGGTAGTTTTTCGTGCTCTCGGGCAACTGTCGGGTGTTCCCGCCTCATGTCCCGGGGGATTTTTTTTTTCCTCTGGTCTCGGGCACCCGTTACGAGTTCCCGCCTCATGACCCGGGGGAGGTAGTTTTTCGCGCTCTCGGGCAACTGTCGGGTGTTCCCGCCTCATGTCCCGGGGGATTTTTTTTTTCCTCTGGTCTCGGGCACCCGTTACGAGTTCCCGCCTCATGACCCGGGGGAGGTAGTTTTTCGCGCTCTCGGGCACCTGTCGGGTGTTCCCGCCTCATGTCCCGGGGGAGTTTTTTCCTCCTGTGGTCTCGGGCCCCCGTTACGAGTTCCCGCCAAGTGACCCGGGGGAGGTAGTTTTTCGCGCTCTCGGGCAACTGTCGGGTGTTCCCGCCTCATGTCCCGGGGGATTTTTTTTTTCCTCTGGTCTCGGGCACCCGTTACGAGTTCCCGCCTCATGACCCGGGGGAGGTAGTTTTTCGCGCTCTCGGGCAACTGTCGGGTGTTCCCGCCTCATGTCCCGGGGGATTTTTTTTTTCCTCTGGTCTCGGGCACCCGTTACGAGTTCCCGCCTCATGACCCGGGGGAGGTAGTTTTTCGCGCTCTCGGGCAACTGTCGGGTGTTCCCGCCTCATGTCCCGGGGGATTTTTTTTTTCCTCTGGTCTCGGGCACCCGTTACGAGTTCCCGCCTCATGACCCGGGGGAGGTAGTTTTTCGCGCTCTCGGGCAACTGTCGGGTGTTCCCGCCTCATGTCCCGGGGGATTTTTTTTTTCCTCTGGTCTCGGGCACCCGTTACGAGTTCCCGCCTCATGACCCGGGGGAGGTAGTTTTTCGCGCTCTCGGGCAACTGTCGGGTGTTCCCGCCTCATGTCCCGGGGGATTTTTTTTTTCCTCTGGTCTCGGGCACCCGTTACGAGTTCCCGCCTCATGACCCGGGGGAGGTAGTTTTTCGCGCTCTCGGGCAACTGTCGGGTGTTCCCGCCTCATGTCCCGGGGGAGTTTTTTCCTCCTGTGGTCTCGGGCACCCGTCGGGAGTTCCCGCCAAGTGACCCGGGGGAGGTAGTTTTTTGCGCTCTTGGGCACCTGTCGGGTGTTCCCGCCTCATGTCCCGGGGGAGTTTTTTCGTCCTGTGGTCTCGGGCACCCGTCGGGAGTTCCCGCCAAGTGACCCGGGGGTGGTAGTTTTTTGTGCTCTCGGGCACCTGTCGGGTGTTCCCGCACATTCGTGGCCCTAAGAGACTTTCTCCATAGGAGATCAGAGACGGTTGGATTTGAATTCGAATTTCTGCACACGAAACTCTTCCAGTGCAGCTTTGTGAAGCAAATCCTTAAGAATGTGTTCCTGTTACGAGTTCCCGCCAAGTGACCCGGGGGAGGTAGTTTTTCGTGCTCTCGGGCACCTGTCGGGTGTTCCCGCCTCATGTCCCGGGGGAGTTTTTTCCTCCTGTGGTCTCGGGCCCCCGTCGGGAGTTCCCGCCAAGTGACCCGGGGGAGGTAGTTTTTCGTGCTCTCGGGCAACTGTCGGGTGTTCCCGCCTCATGTCCCGGGGGAGTTTTTTTTTCCTCTGGTCTCGGGCACCCGTTACGAGTTCCCGCCTCATGACCCGGGGGAGGTAGTTTTTCGCGCTCTCGGGCAACTGTCGGGTGTTCCCGCCTCATGTCCCGGGGGATTTTTTTTTTCCTCTGGTCTCGGGCACCCGTTACGTGTTCCCGCCTCATGACCCGGGGGAGGTAGTTTTTCGCGCTCTCGGGCAACTGTCGGGTGTTCCCGCCTCATGTCCCGGGGGATTTTTTTTTTCCTCTTGTCTCGGGCACCCGTTACGAGTTCCCGCCTCATGACCCGGGGGAGGTAGTTTTTCGCGCTCTCGGGCAACTGTCGGGTGTTCCCGCCTCATGTCCCGGGGGATTTTTTTTTTCCTCTGGTCTCGGGCACCCGTTACGAGTTCCCGCCTCATGACCCGGGGGAGGTAGTTTTTCGCGCTCTCGGGCAACTGTCGGGTGTTCCCGCCTCATGTCCCGGGGGATTTTTTTTTTCCTCTGGTCTCGGGCACCCGTTACGAGTTCCCGCCTCATGACCCGGGGGAGGTAGTTTTTCGCGCTCTCGGGCAACTGTCGGGTGTTCCCGCCTCATGTCCCGGGGGATTTTTTTTTTCCTCTGGTCTCGGGCACCCGTTACGAGTTCCCGCCTCATGACCCGGGGGAGGTAGTTTTTCGCGCTCTCGGGCAACTGTCGGGTGTTCCCGCCTCATGTCCCGGGGGATTTTTTTTTTCCTCTGGTCTCGGGCACCCGTTACGAGTTCCCGCCTCATGACCCGGGGGAGGTAGTTTTTCGCGCTCTCGGGCAACTGTCGGGTGTTCCCGCCTCATGTCCCGGGGGATTTTTTTTTTCCTCTGGTCTCGGGCACCCGTTACGAGTTCCCGCCTCATGACCCGGGGGAGGTAGTTTTTCGCGCTCTCGGGCAACTGTCGGGTGTTCCCGCCTCATGTCCCGGGGGATTTTTTTTTTCCTCTGGTCTCGGGCACCCGTTACGAGTTCCCGCCTCATGACCCGGGGGAGGTAGTTTTTCGCGCTCTCGGGCAACTGTCGGGTGTTCCCGCCTCATGTCCCGGGGGAGTTTTTTCCTCCTGTGGTCTCGGGCACCCGTCGGGAGTTCCCGCCAAGTGACCCGGGGGAGGTAGTTTTTTGCGCTCTTGGGCACCTGTCGGGTGTTCCCGCCTCATGTCCCGGGGGAGTTTTTTCGTCCTGTGGTCTCGGGCACCCGTCGGGAGTTCCCGCCAAGTGACCCGGGGGTGGTAGTTTTTTGTGCTCTCGGGCACCTGTCGGGTGTTCCCGCACATTCGTGGCCCTAAGAGACTTTCTCCATAGGAGATCAGAGACGGTTGGATTTGAATTCGAATTTCTGCACACGAAACTCTTCCAGTGCAGCTTTGTGAAGCAAATCCTTAAGAATGTGTTCCTGTTACGAGTTCCCGCCAAGTGACCCGGGGGAGGTAGTTTTTCGTGCTCTCGGGCACCTGTCGGGTGTTCCCGCCTCATGTCCCGGGGGAGTTTTTTCCTCCTGTGGTCTCGGGCCCCCGTTACGAGTTCCCGCCAAGTGACCCGGGGGAGGTAGTTTTTCGTGCTCTCGGGCAACTGTCGGGTGTTCCCGCCTCATGTCCCGGGGGATTTTTTTTTTCCTCTGGTCTCGGGCACCCGTTACGAGTTCCCGCCTCATGACCCGGGGGAGGTAGTTTTTCGCGCTCTCGGGCAACTGTCGGGTGTTCCCGCCTCATGTCCCGGGGGATTTTTTTTTTCCTCTGGTCTCGGGCACCCGTTACGAGTTCCCGCCTCATGACCCGGGGGAGGTAGTTTTTCGCGCTCTCGGGCAACTGTCGGGTGTTCCCGCCTCATGTCCCGGGGGATTTTTTTTTTCCTCTGGTCTCGGGCACCCGTTACGAGTTCCCGCCTCATGACCCGGGGGAGGTAGTTTTTCGCGCTCTCGGGCAACTGTCGGGTGTTCCCGCCTCATGTCCCGGGGGATTTTTTTTTTCCTCTGGTCTCGGGCACCCGTTACGAGTTCCCGCCTCATGACCCGGGGGAGGTAGTTTTTCGCGCTCTCGGGCAACTGTCGGGTGTTCCCGCCTCATGTCCCGGGGGATTTTTTTTTTCCTCTGGTCTCGGGCACCCGTTACGAGTTCCCGCCTCATGACCCGGGGGAGGTAGTTTTTCGCGCTCTCGGGCAACTGTCGGGTGTTCCCGCCTCATGTCCCGGGGGATTTTTTTTTTCCTCTGGTCTCGGGCACCCGTTACGAGTTCCCGCCTCATGACCCGGGGGAGGTAGTTTTTCGCGCTCTCGGGCAACTGTCGGGTGTTCCCGCCTCATGTCCCGGGGGATTTTTTTTTTCCTCTGGTCTCGGGCACCCGTTACGAGTTCCCGCCTCATGACCCGGGGGAGGTAGTTTTTCGCGCTCTCGGGCAACTGTCGGGTGTTCCCGCCTCATGTCCCGGGGGATTTTTTTTTTCCTCTGGTCTCGGGCACCCGTTACGAGTTCCCGCCTCATGACCCGGGGGAGGTAGTTTTTCGCGCTCTCGGGCAACTGTCGGGTGTTCCCGCCTCATGTCCCGGGGGATTTTTTTTTTCCTCTGGTCTCGGGCACCCGTTACGAGTTCCCGCCTCATGACCCGGGGGAGGTAGTTTTTCGCGCTCTCGGGCAACTGTCGGGTGTTCCCGCCTCATGTCCCGGGGGATTTTTTTTTTCCTCTGGTCTCGGGCACCCGTTACGAGTTCCCGCCTCATGACCCGGGGGAGGTAGTTTTTCGCGCTCTCGGGCAACTGTCGGGTGTTCCCGCCTCATGTCCCGGGGGATTTTTTTTTTCCTCTGGTCTCGGGCACCCGTTACGAGTTCCCGCCTCATGACCCGGGGGAGGTAGTTTTTCGCGCTCTCGGGCAACTGTCGGGTGTTCCCGCCTCATGTCCCGGGGGATTTTTTTTTTCCTCTGGTCTCGGGCACCCGTTACGAGTTCCCGCCTCATGACCCGGGGGAGGTAGTTTTTCGCGCTCTCGGGCAACTGTCGGGTGTTCCCGCCTCATGTCCCGGGGGATTTTTTTTTTCCTCTGGTCTCGGGCACCCGTTACGAGTTCCCGCCTCATGACCCGGGGGAGGTAGTTTTTCGCGCTCTCGGGCAACTGTCGGGTGTTCCCGCCTCATGTCCCGGGGGATTTTTTTTTTCCTCTGGTCTCGGGCACCCGTTACGAGTTCCCGCCTCATGACCCGGGGGAGGTAGTTTTTCGCGCTCTCGGGCAACTGTCGGGTGTTCCCGCCTCATGTCCCGGGGGATTTTTTTTTTCCTCTGGTCTCGGGCACCCGTTACGAGTTCCCGCCTCATGACCCGGGGGAGGTAGTTTTTCGTGCTCTCGGGCAACTGTCGGGTGTTCCCGCCTCATGTCCCGGGGGATTTTTTTTTTCCTCTGGTCTCGGGCACCCGTTACGAGTTCCCGCCTCATGACCCGGGGGAGGTAGTTTTTCGTGCTCTCGGGCAACTGTCGGGTGTTCCCGCCTCATGTCCCGGGGGATTTTTTTTTTCCTCTGGTCTCGGGCACCCGTTACGAGTTCCCGCCTCATGACCCGGGGGAGGTAGTTTTTCGTGCTCTCGGGCAACTGTCGGGTGTTCCCGCCTCATGTCCCGGGGGATTTTTTTTTTCCTCTGGTCTCGGGCACCCGTTACGAGTTCCCGCCTCATGACCCGGGGGAGGTAGTTTTTCGCGCTCTCGGGCAACTGTCGGGTGTTCCCGCCTCATGTCCCGGGGGATTTTTTTTTTCCTCTGGTCTCGGGCACCCGTTACGAGTTCCCGCCTCATGACCCGGGGGAGGTAGTTTTTCGCGCTCTCGGGCAACTGTCGGGTGTTCCCGCCTCATGTCCCGGGGGAGTTTTTTCCTCCTGTGGTCTCGGGCACCCGTCGGGAGTTCCCGCCAAGTGACCCGGGGGAGGTAGTTTTTCGCGCTCTCGGGCACCTGTCGGGTGTTCCCGCCTCATGTCCCGGGGGAGTTTTTTCGTCCTGTGGTCTCGGGCACCCGTCGGGAGTTCCCGCCAAGTGACCCGGGGGTGGTAGTTTTTTGTGCTCTCGGGCACCTGTCGGGTGTTCCCGCACATTCGTGGCCCTAAGAGACTTTCTCCATAGGAGATCAGAGACGGTTGGATTTGAATTCGAATTTCTGCACACGAAACTCTTCCAGTGCAGCTTTGTGAAGCAAATCCTTAAGAATGTGTTCCTGTTACGAGTTCCCGCCAAGTGACCCGGGGGAGGTAGTTTTTTGTGCTCTCGGGCACCTGTCGGGTGTTCCCGCCTCATGTCCCGGGGGAGTTTTTTCCTCCTGTGGTCTCGGGCCCCCGTCGGGAGTTCCCGCCAAGTGACCCGGGGGAGGTAGTTTTTTGTGCTCTCGGGCAACTGTCGGGTGTTCCCGCCTCATGTCCCGGGGGAGATTTTTCCTCCTGTGGTCTCGGGCACCCGTCGGGAGTTCCCGCCAAGTGACCCGGGGGAGGTAGTTTTTTGTGCTCTCGGGCACCTGTCGGGTGTTCCCGCCTCATGTCCCGGGGGAGTTTTTTCCTCCTGTGGTCTCGGGCCCCCGTCGGGAGTTCCCGCCAAGTGACCCGGGGGAGGTAGTTTTTTGTGCTCTCGGGCAACTGTCGGGTGTTCCCGCCTCATGTCCCGGGGGAGATTTTTCCTCCTGTGGTCTCGGGCACCCGTCGGGAGTTCCCGCCAAGTGACCCGGGGGAGGTAGTTTTTTGTGCTCTCGGGCACCTGTCGGGTGTTCCCGCCTCATGTCCCGGGGGAGTTTTTTCCTCCTGTGGTCTCGGGCCCCCGTCGGGAGTTCCCGCCAAGTGACCCGGGGGAGGTAGTTTTTTGTGCTCTCGGGCAACTGTCGGGTGTTCCCGCCTCATGTCCCGGGGGAGATTTTTCCTCCTGTGGTCTCGGGCACCCGTCGGGAGTTCCCGCCAAGTGACCCGGGGGAGGTAGTTTTTTGTGCTCTCGGGCACCTGTCGGGTGTTCCCGCCTCATGTCCCGGGGGAGTTTTTTCCTCCTGTGGTCTCGGGCCCCCGTCGGGAGTTCCCGCCAAGTGACCCGGGGGAGGTAGTTTTTTGTGCTCTCGGGCAACTGTCGGGTGTTCCCGCCTCATGTCCCGGGGGAGATTTTTCCTCCTGTGGTCTCGGGCACCCGTCGGGAGTTCCCGCCAAGTGACCCGGGGGAGGTAGTTTTTTGTGCTCTCGGGCACCTGTCGGGTGTTCCCGCCTCATGTCCCGGGGGAGTTTTTTCCTCCTGTGGTCTCGGGCCCCCGTCGGGAGTTCCCGCCAAGTGACCCGGGGGAGGTAGTTTTTCGTGCTCTCGGGCAACTGTCGGGTGTTCCCGCCTCATGTCCCGGGGGAGATTTTTCCTCCTGTGGTCTCGGGCACCCGTCGGGAGTTCCCGCCAAGTGACCCGGGGGAGGTAGTTTTTTGTGCTCTCGGGCACCTGTCGGGTGTTCCCGCCTCATGTCCCGGGGGAGTTTTTTCCTCCTGTGGTCTCGGGCCCCCGTCGGGAGTTCCCGCCAAGTGACCCGGGGGAGGTAGTTTTTCGTGCTCTCGGGCAACTGTCGGGTGTTCCCGCCTCATGTCCCGGGGGAGATTTTTCCTCCTGTGGTCTCGGGCACCCGTCGGGAGTTCCCGCCAAGTGACCCGGGGGAGGTAGTTTTTCGCGCTCTCGGGCAACTGTCGGGTGTTCCCGCCTCATGTCCCGGGGGATTTTTTTTTTCCTCTGGTCTCGGGCACCCGTTACGAGTTCCCGCCTCATGACCCGGGGGAGGTAGTTTTTCGCGCTCTCGGGCAACTGTCGGGTGTTCCCGCCTCATGTCCCGGGGGATTTTTTTTTTCCTCTGGTCTCGGGCACCCGTTACGAGTTCCCGCCTCATGACCCGGGGGAGGTAGTTTTTCGCGCTCTCGGGCAACTGTCGGGTGTTCCCGCCTCATGTCCCGGGGGATTTTTTTTTTCCTCTGGTCTCGGGCACCCGTTACGAGTTCCCGCCTCATGACCCGGGGGAGGTAGTTTTTCGCGCTCTCGGGCAACTGTCGGGTGTTCCCGCCTCATGTCCCGGGGGATTTTTTTTTTCCTCTGGTCTCGGGCACCCGTTACGAGTTCCCGCCTCATGACCCGGGGGAGGTAGTTTTTCGCGCTCTCGGGCAACTGTCGGGTGTTCCCGCCTCATGTCCCGGGGGAGTTTTTTCCTCCTGTGGTCTCGGGCACCCGTCGGGAGTTCCCGCCAAGTGACCCGGGGGTGGTAGTTTTTTGTGCTCTCGGGCACCTGTCGGGTGTTCCCGCACATTCGTGGCCCTAAGAGACTTTCTCCATAGGAGATCAGAGACGGTTGGATTTGAATTCGAATTTCTGCACACGAAACTCTTCCAGTGCAGCTTTGTGAAGCAAATCCTTAAGAATGTGTTCCTGTTACGAGTTCCCGCCAAGTGACCCGGGGGAGGTAGTTTTTCGTGCTCTCGGGCACCTGTCGGGTGTTCCCGCCTCATGTCCCGGGGGAGTTTTTTCCTCCTGTGGTCTCGGGCCCCCGTTACGAGTTCCCGCCAAGTGACCCGGGGGAGGTAGTTTTTCGCGCTCTCGCAACTGTCGGGTGTTCCCGCCTCATGTCCCGGGGGGAGTTTTTTTTTCCTCTGGTCTCGGGCACCCGTTACGAGTTCCCGCCTCATGACCCGGGGGAGGTAGTTTTTCGCGCTCTCGGGCAACTGTCGGGTGTTCCCGCCTCATGTCCCGGGGGATTTTTTTTTTCCTCTGGTCTCGGGCACCCGTTACGAGTTCCCGCCTCATGACCCGGGGGAGGTAGTTTTTCGCGCTCTCGGGCAACTGTCGGGTGTTCCCGCCTCATGTCCCGGGGGAGTTTTTTTTTCCTCTGGTCTCGGCACCCGTTACGAGTTCCCGCCTCGTGACCCGGGGGAGGTAGTTTTTCGCGCTCTCGGGCAACTGTCGGGTGTTCCCGCCTCATGTCCCGGGGGATTTTTTTTTCCTCTGGTCTCGGGCACCCGTTACGAGTTCCCGCCTCATGACCCGGGGGAGGTAGTTTTTCGCGCTCTCGGGCAACTGTCGGGTGTTCCCGCCTCATGTCCCGGGGGAGTTTTTTTTTCCTCTGGTCTCGGGCACCCGTTACGAGTTCCCGCCTCATGACCCGGGGGAGGTAGTTTTTCGCGCTCTCGGGCAACTGTCGGGTGTTCCCGCCTCATGTCCCGGGGGATTTTTTTTTTCCTCTGGTCTCGGGCACCCGTTACGAGTTCCCGCCTCATGACCCGGGGGAGGTAGTTTTTCGCGCTCTCGGGCACCTGTCGGGTGTTCCCGCCTCATGTCCCGGGGGAGTTTTTTTCCTCTGTGGTCTCGGGCCCCCGTTACGAGTTCCCGCCAAGTGACCCGGGGGAGGTAGTTTTTCGCGCTCTCGGGCAACTGTCGGGTGTTCCCGCCTCATGTCCCGGGGGATTTTTTTTTCCTCTGGTCTCGGGCACCCGTTACGAGTTCCCGCCTCATGACCCGGGGGAGGTAGTTTTTCGCGCTCTCGGGCAACTGTCGGGTGTTCCCGCCTCATGTCCCGGGGGATTTTTTTTTCCTCTGGTCTCGGGCACCCGTTACGAGTTCCCGCCTCATGACCCGGGGGAGGTAGTTTTTCGCGCTCTCGGGCAACTGTCGGGTGTTCCCGCCTCATGTCCCGGGGGATTTTTTTTTTCCTCTGGTCTCGGGCACCCGTTACGAGTTCCCGCCTCATGACCCGGGGGAGGTAGTTTTTTCGCGCTCTCGGGCAACTGTCGGGTGTTCCCGCCTCATGTCCCGGGGGATTTTTTTTTTCCTCTGGTCTCGGGCACCCGTTACGAGTTCCCGCCTCATGACCCGGGGGAGGTAGTTTTTCGCGCTCTCGGGCAACTGTCGGGTGTTCCCGCCTCATGTCCCGGGGGATTTTTTTTTTCTCTGGTCTCGGGCACCCGTCGGGAGTTCCCGCCTCATGACCCGGGGGAGGTAGTTTTTTCGCGCTCTCGGGCAACTGTCGGGTGTTCCCGCCTCATGTCCCGGGGGAGTTTTTTTTTCCTCTGGTCTCGGGCACCCGTTACGAGTTCCCGCCTCATGACCCGGGGGAGGTAGTTTTTCGCGCTCTCGGGCAACTGTCGGGTGTTCCCGCCTCATGTCCCGGGGGATTTTTTTTTTCCTCTGGTCTCGGGCACCCGTTACGAGTTCCCGCCTCATGACCCGGGGGAGGTAGTTTTCGCGCTCTCGGGCAACTGTCGGGTGTTCCCGCCTCATGTCCCGGGGGAGTTTTTTTTTCCTCTGGTCTCGGGCACCCGTTACGAGTTCCCGCCTCATGACCCGGGGGAGGTAGTTTTTCGCGCTCTCGGGCAACTGTCGGGTGTTCCCGCCTCATGTCCCGGGGGAGTTTTTTTTTCCTCTGGTCTCGGGCACCCGTCGGGAGTTCCCGCCTCATGACCCGGGGGAGGTAGTTTTTCGCGCTCTCGGGCAACTGTCGGGTGTTCCCGCCTCATGTCCCGGGGGAGTTTTTTTTTCCTCTGGTCTCGGGCACCCGTTACGAGTTCCCGCCTCATGACCCGGGGGAGGTAGTTTTTCGCGCTCTCGGGCAACTGTCGGGTGTTCACGCCTCATGTCCCGGGGGATTTTTTTTTCCTCTGGTCTCGGGCACCCGTCGGGAGTTCCCGCCTCATGACCCGGGGGGAGGTAGTTTTTCGCGCTCTCGGGCAACTGTCGGGTGTTCCCGCCTCATGTCCCGGGGGAGTTTTTTTTTCCTCTGGTCTCGGGCACCCGTTACGAGTTCCCGCCTCATGACCCGGGGGAGGTAGTTTTTCGCGCTCTCGGGCAACTGTCGGGTGTTCCCGCCTCATGTCCCGGGTCATGAGGCGGGAACTCGTAACGGGTGCCCGAGACCAGAGGGAAAAAAAAATCCCCCGGGACATGAGGCGGGGAACACCCGACAGTTGCCCGAGAGCGCGAAAAACTACCTCCCCCGGGTCATGAGGCGGGAACTCGTAACGGGTGCCCGAGACCAGAGGAAAAAAAAAAATCCCCCGGGACATGAGGCGGGAACACCCGACAGTTGCCCGAGAGCGCGAAAAACTACCTCCCCCGGGTCATGAGGCGGGAACTCGTAACGGGTGCCCGAGACCAGAGGAAAAAAAAAAATCCACCGGGACATGAGGCGGGAACACCCGACAGTTGCCCGAGAGCGCGAAAAACTACCTCCCCCGGGTCATGAGGCGGGAACTCGTAACGGGTGCCCGAGACCAGAGGAAAAAAAAAATCCCCCGGGACATGAGGCGGGAACACCCGACAGTTGCCCGAGAGCGCGAAAAACTACCTCCCCCGGGTCATGAGGCGGGAACTCGTAACGGGTGCCCGAGACCAGAGGAAAAAAAAAATCCCCCGGGACATGAGGCGGGAACACCCGACAGTTGCCCGAGAGCGCGAAAAACTACCTCCCCCGGGTCACTTGGCGGGAACTCGTAACGGGTGCCCGAGACCAGAGGTAAAAAAAAATCCCCCGGGACATGAGGCGGGAACACCCGACAGTTGCCCGAGAGCGCGAAAAACTACCTCCCCCGGGTCATGAGGCGGGAACTCGTAACGGGTGCCCGAGACCAGAGGAAAAAAAAAATCCCCCGGGACATGAGGCGGGAACACCCGACAGTTGCCCGAGAGCGCGAAAAACTACCTCCCCCGGGTCATGAGGCGGGAACTCGTAACGGGGTGCCCGAGACCAGAGGAAAAAAAAAATCCCCCGGGACATGAGGCGGGAACACCCGACAGTTGCCCGAGAGCGCGAAAAACTACCTCCCCCGGGTCATGAGGCGGGAACTCGTAACGGGTGCCCGAGACCAGAGGAAAAAAAAAATCCCCCGGGACATGAGGCGGGGAACACCCGACAGTTGCCCGAGAGCGCGAAAAACTACCTCCCCCGGGTCACTTGGCGGGAACTCGTAACGGGGGGCCCGAGACCACAGGAGGAAAAAACTCCCCCGGGACATGAGGCGGGAACACCCGACAGGTGCCCGAGAGCGCGAAAAACTACCTCCCCCGGGTCATGAGGCGGAACTCGTAACGGGTGCCCGAGACCAGAGGAAAAAAAAAAATCCCCCGGGACATGAGGCGGGAACACCCGACAGTTGCCCGAGAGCGCGAAAAACTACCTCCCCCGGGTCATGAGGCGGGAACTCGTAACGGGTGCCCGAGACCAGAGGAAAAAAAAAATCCCCCGGGACATGAGGCGGGAACACCCGACAGTTGCCCGAGAGCGCGAAAAACTACCTCCCCCGGGTCATGAGGCGGGAACTCGTAACGGGTGCCCGAGACCAGAGGAAAAAAAAAATCCCCCGGGACATGAGGCGGGAACACCCGACAGTTGCCCGAGAGCGGCGAAAAACTACCTCCCCCGGGTCATGAGGCGGGAACTCGTAACGGGTGCCCGAGACCAGAGGAAAAAAAAAATCCCCCGGGACATGAGGCGGGAACACCCGACAGTTGCCCGAGAGCGCGAAAAACTACCTCCCCCGGGTCATGAGGCGGGAACTCGTAACGGGTGCCCGAGACCAGAGGAAAAAAAAAATCCCCCGGGACATGAGGCGGGAACACCCGACAGTTGCCCGAGAGCGCGAAAAACTACCTCCCCCGGGTCATGAGGCGGGAACTCGTACGGGTGCCCGAGACCAGAGGAAAAAAAAACTCCCCCGGGACATGAGGCGGGAACACCCGACAGTTGCCCGAGAGCGCGAAAAACTACCTCCCCCGGGTCACTTGGCGGGAACTCGTAACGGGGGCCCGAGACCACAGGAGGAAAAAACTCCCCCGGGACATGAGGCGGGGAACACCCGACAGGTGCCCGAGAGCACGAAAAACTACCTCCCCCGGGTCACTTGGCGGGAACTCGTAACAGGAACACATTCTTAAGGATTTGCTTCACAAAGCTGCACTGGAAGAGTTTCGTGTGCAGAAATTCGAATTCAAATCCAACCGTCTCTGATCTCCTATGGAGAAAGTCTCTTAGGGCCACGAATGTGCGGGAACACCCGACAGGTGCCCGAGAGCACAAAAAACTACCACCCCCGGGTCACTTGGCGGGAACTCCCGACGGGTGCCCGAGACCACAGGACGAAAAAACTCCCCCGGGACATGAGGCGGGGAACACCCGACAGGTGCCCGAGAGCGCGAAAAACTACCTCCCCCGGGTCACTTGGCGGGAACTCCGACGGGTGCCCGAGACCACAGGAGGAAAAAACTCCCCGGGACATGAGGCGGGAACACCCGACAGTTGCCCGAGAGCGCGAAAAACTACCTCCCCCGGGTCATGAGGCGGGAACTCGTAACGGGTGCCCGAGACCAGAGGAAAAAAAAAATCCCCGGGACATGAGGCGGGAACACCCGACAGTTGCCCGAGAGCGCGAAAAACTACCTCCCCCGGTCATGAGGCGGGAACTCGTAACGGGTGCCCGAGACCAGAGGAAAAAAAAAATCCCCCGGGACATGAGGCGGGAACACCCGACAGTTGCCCGAGAGCGCGAAAAACTACCTCCCCCGGGTCATGAGGCGGGAACTCGTAACGGGTGCCCGAGACCAGAGGAAAAAAAAAATCCCCCGGGACATGAGGCGGGAACACCCGACAGTTGCCCGAGAGCGCGAAAAACTACCTCCCCCGGGTCATGAGGCGGGAACTCGTAACGGGGTGCCCGAGACCAGAGGAAAAAAAAAAATCCCCCGGGACATGAGGCGGGAACACCCGACAGTTGCCCGAGAGCGCGAAAAACTACCTCCCCCGGGTCATGAGGCGGGAACTCGTAACGGGTGCCCGAGACCAGAGGAAAAAAAAAATCCCCCGGGACATGAGGCGGGAACACCCGACAGTTGCCCGAGAGCGCGAAAAACTACCTCCCCCGGGTCATGAGGCGGGAACTCGTAACGGGTGCCCGAGACCAGAGGAAAAAAAAAATCCCCCGGGACATGAGGCGGGAACACCCGACAGTTGCCCGAGAGCGCGAAAAACTACCTCCCCCGGGTCATGAGGCGGGAACTCGTAACGGGTGCCCGAGACCAGAGGAAAAAAAAAAATCCCCCGGACATGAGGCGGGAACACCCGACAGTTGCCCGAGAGCGCGAAAAACTACCTCCCCCGGGTCATGAGGCGGGAACTCGTAACGGGTGCCCGAGACCAGAGGAAAAAAAAAATCCCCCGGGACATGAGGCGGGAACACCCGACAGTTTGCCCGAGAGCGCGAAAAACTACCTCCCCCGGGTCATGAGGCGGGAACTCGTAACGGGTGCCCGAGACCAGAGGAAAAAAAAAATCCCCCGGGACATGAGGCGGGAACACCCGACAGTTGCCCGAGAGCGCGAAAAACTACCTCCCCCGGGTCACTTGGCGGGAACTCGTAACGGGTGCCCGAGACCAGAGGAAAAAAAAAATCCCCCGGGACATGAGGCGGGAACACCCGACAGTTGCCCGAGAGCGCGAAAAACTACCTCCCCCGGGTCATGAGGCGGGAACTCGTAACGGGTGCCCGAGACCAGAGGAAAAAAAAAATCCCCCGGGACATGAGGCGGGAACACCCGACAGTTGCCCGAGAGCGCGAAAAACTACCTCCCCCGGTCATGAGGCGGGAACTCGTAACGGGTGCCCGAGACCAGAGGAAAAAAAAAATCCGCCCGGGACATGAGGCGGGAACACCCGACAGTTGCCCGAGAGCGCGAAAAACTACCTCCCCCGGGTCACTTGGCGGGAACTCGTAACGGGGGCCCGAGACCACAGGAGGAAAAAACTCCCCCGGGACATGAGGCGGGAACACCCGACAGGTGCCCGAGAGCGCGAAAAACTACCTCCCCCGGGTCATGAGGCGGGAACTCGTAACGGGTGCCCGAGACCAGAGGAAAAAAAAAATCCCCCGGGACATGAGGCGGGAACACCCGACAGTTGCCCGAGAGCGCGAAAAACTACCTCCCCCGGGTCATGAGGCGGGAACTCGTAACGGGTGCCCGAGACCAGAGGAAAAAAAAAATCCCCCGGGACATGAGGCGGGAACACCCGACAGTTGCCCGAGAGCGCGAAAAACTACCTCCCCCGGGTCATGAGGCGGGAACTCGTAACGGGTGCCCGAGACCAGAGGAAAAAAAAAATCCCCCGGGACATGAGGCGGGAACACCCGACAGTTGCCCGAGAGCGCGAAAAACTACCTCCCCCGGGTCATGAGGCGGGAACTCGTAACGGGTGCCCGAGACCAGAGGAAAAAAAAAAATCCCCCGGGACATGAGGCGGGAACACCTGACAGTTGCCCGAGAGCGCGAAAATCTACCTCCCCCGGGTCATGAGGCGGGAACTCGTAACGGGTGCCCGAGACCAGAGGAAAAAAAAAATCCCCCGGGACATGAGGCGGGAACACCCGACAGTTGCCCGAGAGCGCGAAAAACTACCTCCCCCGGGTCATGAGGGCGGGAACTCGTAACGGGTGCCCGAGACCAGAGGAAAAAAAAAAATCCCCCGGGACATGAGGCGGGAACACCCGACAGTTGCCCGAGAGCGCGAAAAACTACCTCCCCCGGGTCATGAGGCGGGAACTCGTAACGGGTGCCCGAGACCAGAGGAAAAAAAAAATCCCCCGGGACATGAGGCGGGAACACCCGACAGTTGCCCGAGAGCGCGAAAAACTACCTCCCCCGGGTCATGAGGGCGGGGAACTCGTAACGGGGGGCCCGAGACCACAGGAGGAAAAAACTCCCCCGGGACATGAGGCGGGAACACCCGACAGTTGCCCGAGAGCGCGAAAAACTACCTCCCCCGGGTCATGAGGCGGGAACTCGTAACGGGTGCCCGAGACCAGAGGAAAAAAAAACTCCCCCGGGACATGAGGCGGGAACACCCGACAGTTGCCCGAGAGCGCGAAAAACTACCTCCCCCGGGTCACTTGGCGGGAACTCGTAACGGGGGCCCGAGACCACAGGAGGAAAAAACTCCCCCGGGACATGAGGCGGGAACACCCGACAGGTGCCCGAGAGCGCGAAAAACTACCTCCCCCGGGTCACTTGGCGGGAACTCGTAACCGGAACACATTCTTAAGGATTTGCTTCACAAAGCTGCACTGGAAGAGTTTCGTGTGCAGAAATTCGAATTCAAATCCAACCGTCTCTGATCTCCTATGGAGAAAGTCTCTTAGGGCCACGAATGTGCGGGAACACCCGACAGGTGCCCGAGAGCACAAAAAACTACCACCCCCGGGTCACTTTGGCGGGAACTCCCGACGGGTGCCCGAGACCACAGGACGAAAAAACTCCCCCGGGACATGAGGCGGGAACACCCGACAGGTGCCCGAGAGCGCGAAAAACTACCTCCCCCGGGTCACTTGGCGGGAACTCCCGACGGGTGCCCGAGACCACAGGAGGAAAAAACTCCCCCGGGACATGAGGCGGGAACACCCGACAGGTGCCCGAGAGCGCGAAAAACTACCTCCCCCGGGTCACTTGGCGGGAACTCCCGACGGGTGCCCGAGACCACAGGAGGAAAAAACTCCCCCGGGACATGAGGCGGGAACACCCGACAGTTGCCCGAGAGCGCGAAAAACTACCTCCCCCGGGTCACTTGGCGGGAACTCCCGACGGGTGCCCGAGACCACAGGACGAAAAAACTCCCCCGGGACATGAGGCGGGAACACCCGACAGGTGCCCAAGAGCGCAAAAAACTACCTCCCCCGGGTCACTTGGCGGGAACTCCCGACGGGTGCCCGAGACCACAGGAGGAAAAAACTCCCCCGGGACATGAGGCGGGAACACCCGACAGTTGCCCGAGAGCGCGAAAAACTACCTCCCCCGGGTCATGAGGCGGGAACTCGTAACGGGTGCCCGAGACCAGAGGAAAAAAAAAATCCCCCGGGACATGAGGCGGGAACACCCGACAGTTGCCCGAGAGCGCGAAAAACTACCTCCCCCGGGTCATGAGGGCGGGAACTCGTAACGGGTGCCCGAGACCAGAGGAAAAAAAAAATCCCCCGGGACATGAGGGCGGGAACACCCGACAGTTGCCCGAGAGCGCGAAAAACTACCTCCCCCGGGTCATGAGGCGGGAACTCGTAACGGGGTGCCCGAGACCAGAGGAAAAAAAAAAATCCCCCGGGACATGAGGCGGGAACACCCGACAGTTGCCCGAGAGCGCGAAAAACTACCTCCCCCGGGTCATGAGGCGGGAACTCGTAACGGGTGCCCGAGACCAGAGGAAAAAAAAAATCCCCCGGGACATGAGGCGGGAACACCCGACAGTTGCCCGAGAGCGCGAAAAACTACCTCCCCCGGGTCATGAGGCGGGAACTCGTAACGGGTGCCCGAGACCAGAGGAAAAAAAAAATCCCCCGGGACATGAGGCGGGAACACCCGACAGTTGCCCGAGAGCGCGAAAAACTACCTCCCCCGGGTCACTTGGCGGGAACTCGTAACGGGTGCCCGAGACCAGAGGAAAAAAAAAATCCCCCGGGACATGAGGCGGGAACACCCGACAGTTGCCCGAGAGCGCGAAAAAACTACCTCCCCCGGGTCATGAGGCGGGAACTCGTAACGGGTGCCCGAGACCAGAGGAAAAAAAAAATCCCCCGGGACATGAGGCGGGAACACCCGACAGTTGCCCGAGAGCGCGAAAAACTACCTCCCCCGGGTCATGAGGCGGGAACTCGTAACGGGTGCCCGAGACCAGAGGAAAAAAAAAATCCCCCGGGACATGAGGCGGGAACACCCGACAGTTGCCCGAGAGCGCGAAAAACTACCTCCCCCGGGTCATGAGGCGGGAACTCGTAACGGGTGCCCGAGACCAGAGGAAAAAAAAAATCCCCCGGGACATGAGGCGGGAACACCCGACAGTTGCCCGAGAGCGCGAAAAACTACCTCCCCCGGGTCATGAGGCGGGAACTCGTAACGGGTGCCCGAGACCAGAGGAAAAAAAAAATCCCCCGGGACATGAGGCGGGAACACCCGACAGTTGCCCGAGAGCGCGAAAAACTACCTCCCCCGGGTCATGAGGCGGGAACTCGTAACGGGTGCCCGAGACCAGAGGAAAAAAAAAATCCCCCGGGACATGAGGCGGGAACACCCGACAGTTGCCCGAGAGCGCGAAAAACTACCTCCCCCGGGTCATGAGGCGGGAACTCGTAACGGGTGCCCGAGACCAGAGGAAAAAAAAAATCCCCCGGGACATGAGGCGGGAACACCCGACAGTTGCCCGAGAGCGCGAAAAACTACCTCCCCCGGGTCACTTGGCGGGAACTCGTAACGGGTGCCCGAGACCAGAGGAAAAAAAAAATCCCCCGGGACATGAGGCGGGAACACCCGACAGTTGCCCGAGAGCGCGAAAAACTACCTCCCCCGGGTCATGAGGCGGGAACTCGTAACGGGTGCCCGAGACCAGAGGAAAAAAAAAATCCCCCGGGACATGAGGCGGGAACACCCGACAGTTGCCCGAGAGCGCGAAAAACTACCTCCCCCGGGTCATGAGGCGGGAACTCGTAACGGGTGCCCGAGACCAGAGGAAAAAAAAAATCCCCCGGGACATGAGGCGGGAACACCCGACAGTTGCCCGAGAGCGCGAAAAACTACCTCCCCCGGGTCATGAGGCGGGAACTCGTAACGGGTGCCCGAGACCAGAGGAAAAAAAAAATCCCCCGGGACATGAGGCGGGAACACCCGACAGTTGCCCGAGAGCGCGAAAAACTACCTCCCCCGGGTCATGAGGCGGGAACTCGTAACGGGTGCCCGAGACCAGAGGAAAAAAAAAATCCCCCGGGACATGAGGCGGGAACACCCGACAGTTGCCCGAGAGCGCGAAAAACTACCTCCCCCGGGTCATGAGGCGGGAACTCGTAACGGGTGCCCGAGACCAGAGGAAAAAAAAAATCCCCCGGGACATGAGGCGGGAACACCCGACAGTTGCCCGAGAGCGCGAAAAACTACCTCCCCCGGGTCATGAGGCGGGAACTCGTAACGGGTGCCCGAGACCAGAGGAAAAAAAAAATCCCCCGGGACATGAGGCGGGAACACCCGACAGTTGCCCGAGAGCGCGAAAAACTACCTCCCCCGGGTCACTTGGCGGGAACTCGTAACGGGGGCCCGAGACCACAGGAGGAAAAAACTCCCCCGGGACATGAGGCGGGAACACCCGACAGGTGCCCGAGAGCGCGAAAAACTACCTCCCCCGGGTCATGAGGCGGGAACTCGTAACGGGTGCCCGAGACCAGAGGAAAAAAAAAATCCCCCGGGACATGAGGCGGGAACACCCGACAGTTGCCCGAGAGCGCGAAAAACTACCTCCCCCGGGTCATGAGGCGGGAACTCGTAACGGGTGCCCGAGACCAGAGGAAAAAAAAAATCCCCCGGGACATGAGGCGGGAACACCCGACAGTTGCCCGAGAGCGCGAAAAACTACCTCCCCCGGGTCATGAGGCGGGAACTCGTAACGGGTGCCCGAGACCAGAGGAAAAAAAACATCCCCCGGGACATGAGGCGGGAACACCCGACAGTTGCCCGAGAGCGCGAAAAACTACCTCCCCCGGGTCATGAGGCGGGAACTCGTAACGGGGGCCCGAGACCACAGGAGGAAAAAACTCCCCCGGGACATGAGGCGGGAACACCCGACAGGTGCCCGAGAGCGCGAAAAACTACCTCCCCCGGGTCATGAGGCGGGAACTCGTAATGGGTGCCCGAGACCAGAGGAAAAAAAAAATCCCCCGGGACATGAGGCGGGAACACCCGACAGTTGCCCGAGAGCGCGAAAAACTACCTCCCCCGGGTCATGAGGCGGGAACTCGTAACGGGTGCCCGAGACCAGAGGAAAAAAAAACTCCCCCGGGACATGAGGCGGGAACACCCGACAGTTGCCCGAGAGCGCGAAAAACTACCTCCCCCGGGTCATGAGGCGGGAACTCCCGACGGGTGCCCGAGACCAGAGGAAAAAAAAAATCCCCCGGGACATGAGGCGGGAACACCCGACAGTTGCCCGAGAGCGCGAAAAACTACCTCCCCCGGGTCATGAGGCGGGAACTCGTAACGGGTGCCCGAGACCAGAGGAAAAAAAAAATCCCCCGGGACATGAGGCGGGAACACCCGACAGTTGCCCGAGAGCGCGAAAAACTACCTCCCCCGGGTCATGAGGCGGGAACTCCCGACGGGTGCCCGAGACCAGAGGAAAAAAAAACTCCCCCGGGACATGAGGCGGGAACACCCGACAGTTGCCCGAGAGCGCGAAAAACTACCTCCCCCGGGTCATGAGGCGGGAACTCGTAACGGGTGCCCGAGACCAGAGGAAAAAAAAAATCCCCCGGGACATGAGGCGGGAACACCCGACAGTTGCCCGAGAGCGCGAAAAACTACCTCCCCCGGGTCATGAGGCGGGAACTCGTAACGGGTGCCCGAGACCAGAGGGAAAAAAAAAATCCCCCGGGACATGAGGCGGGGAACACCCGACAGTTGCCCGAGAGCGCGAAAAACTACCTCCCCCGGGTCATGAGGCGGGAACTCGTAACGGGTGCCCGAGACCAGAGGAAAAAAAAAAATCCCCCGGGACATGAGGCGGGAACACCCGACAGTTGCCCGAGAGCGCGAAAAACTACCTCCCCCGGGGTCATGAGGCGGGAACTCCCGACGGGTGCCCGAGACCAGAGGAAAAAAAAAATCCCCCGGGGACATGAGGCGGGAACACCCGACAGTTGCCCGAGAGCGCGAAAAACTACCTCCCCCGGGTCATGAGGCGGGGAACTCGTAACGGGTGCCCGAGACCAGAGGAAAAAAAAAATCCCCCGGGACATGAGGCGGGAACACCCGACAGTTGCCCGAGAGCGCGAAAAACTACCTCCCCCGGGTCATGAGGCGGGAACTCGTAACGGGTGCCCGAGACCAGAGGAAAAAAAAAATCCCCCGGGACATGAGGCGGGAACACCCGACAGTTGCCCGAGAGCGCGAAAAACTACCTCCCCCGGGTCATGAGGCGGGAACTCGTAACGGGTGCCCGAGACCAGAGGAAAAAAAAACTCCCCCGGGACATGAGGCGGGAACACCCGACAGTTGCCCGAGAGCGCGAAAAACTACCTCCCCCGGGTCATGAGGCGGGAACTCCCGACGGGTGCCCGAGACCAGAGGAAAAAAAAAATCCCCCGGGACATGAGGCGTGAACACCCGACAGTTGCCCGAGAGCGCGAAAAACTACCTCCCCCGGGTCATGAGGCGGGAACTCGTAACGGGTGCCCGAGACCAGAGGAAAAAAAAACTCCCCCGGGACATGAGGCGGGAACACCCGACAGTTGCCCGAGAGCGCGAAAAACTACCTCCCCCGGGTCATGAGGCGGGAACTCCCGACGGGTGCCCGAGACCAGAGGAAAAAAAAACTCCCCCGGGGACATGAGGCGGGAACACCCGACAGTTGCCCGAGAGCGCGAAAAACTACCTCCCCCGGGGTCATGAGGCGGGAACTCGTAACGGGTGCCCGAGACCAGAGGAAAAAAAAAACTCCCCCGGGACATGAGGCGGGAACACCCGACAGTTGCCCGAGAGCGCGAAAAACTACCTCCCCCGGGTCATGAGGCGGGAACTCGTAACGGGTGCCCGAGACCAGAGGAAAAAAAAAATCCCCCGGGACATGAGGCGGGAACACCCGACAGTTGCCCGAGAGCGCGAAAAACTACCTCCCCCGGGTCATGAGGCGGGAACTCGTAACGGGTGCCCGAGACCAGAGGAAAAAAAAACTCCCCCGGGACATGAGGCGGGAACACCCGACAGTTGCCCGAGAGCGCGAAAAACTACCTCCCCCGGGTCATGAGGCGGGAACTCCCGACGGGTGCCCGAGACCAGAGGAAAAAAAAAATCCCCCGGGACATGAGGCGGGAACACCCGACAGTTGCCCGAGAGCGCGAAAAACTACCTCCCCCGGGTCATGAGGCGGGAACTCGTAACGGGTGCCCGAGACCAGAGGAAAAAAAAAATCCCCCGGGACATGAGGCGGGAACACCCGACAGTTGCCCGAGAGCGCGAAAAACTACCTCCCCCGGGTCATGAGGCGGGAACTCGTAACGGGTGCCCGAGACCAGAGGAAAAAAAAAATCCCCCGGGACATGAGGCGGGAACACCCGACAGTTGCCCGAGAGCGCGAAAAACTACCTCCCCCGGGTCATGAGGCGGGAACTCGTAACGGGTGCCCGAGACCAGAGGAAAAAAAAAAATCCCCCGGGACATGAGGCGGGAACACCCGACAGTTGCCCGAGAGCGCGAAAAACTACCTCCCCCGGGTCATGAGGCGGGAACTCGTAACGGGGTGCCCGAGACCAGAGGAAAAAAAAAATCCCCGGGACATGAGGCGGGAACACCCGACAGTTGCCCGAGAGCGCGAAAAACTACCTCCCCCGGGTCACTTGGCGGGAACTCGTAACGGGGGCCCGAGACCACAGGAGGAAAAAACTCCCCCGGGACATGAGGCGGGAACACCCGACAGGTGCCCGAGAGCGCGAAAAACTACCTCCCCCGGGTCATGAGGCGGGAACTCGTAACGGGTGCCCGAGACCAGAGGAAAAAAAAAATCCCCCGGGACATGAGGCGGGAACACCCGACAGTTGCCCGAGAGCGCGAAAAACTACCTCCCCCGGGTCATGAGGCGGGAACTCGTAACGGGGTGCCCGAGACCAGAGGAAAAAAAAACTCCCCCGGGACATGAGGCGGGAACACCCGACAGTTGCCCGAGAGCGCGAAAAACTACCTCCCCCGGGTCATGAGGCGGGAACTCGTAACGGGTGCCCGAGACCAGAGGAAAAAAAAAAATCCCCCGGGACATGAGGCGGGAACACCCGACAGTTGCCCGAGAGCGCGAAAAACTACCTCCCCCGGGTCACGAGGCGGGAACTCGTAACGGGTGCCCGAGACCAGAGGAAAAAAAAACTCCCCGGGACATGAGGCGGGAACACCCGACAGTTGCCCGAGAGCGCGAAAAACTACCTCCCCCGGGTCATGAGGCGGGAACTCGTAACGGGTGCCCGAGACCAGAGGAAAAAAAAAAATCCCCCGGGACATGAGGCGGGAACACCCGACAGTTGCCCGAGAGCGCGAAAAACTACCTCCCCCGGGTCATGAGGCGGGAACTCGTAACGGGTGCCCGAGACCAGAGGAAAAAAAAACTCCCCCGGGACATGAGGCGGGAACACCCGACAGTTGCCCGAGAGCGCGAAAAACTACCTCCCCCGGGTCACTTGGCGGGAACTCGTAACGGGGGCCCGAGACCACAGGAGGAAAAAAACTCCCCCGGGACATGAGGCGGGAACACCCGACAGGTGCCCGAGAGCGCGAAAAACTACCTCCCCCGGGTCACTTGGCGGGAACTCGTAACAGGAACACATTCTTAAGGATTTGCTTCACAAAGCTGCACTGGAAGAGTTTCGTGTGCAGAAATTCGAATTCAAATCCAACCGTCTCTGATCTCCTATGGAGAAAGTCTCTTAGGGCCACGAATGTGCGGGAACACCCGACAGGTGCCCGAGAGCACAAAAAACTACCACCCCCGGGTCACTTGGCGGGAACTCCCGACGGGTGCCCGAGACCACAGGACGAAAAAACTCCCCCGGGACATGAGGCGGGGAACACCCGACAGGTGCCCCAGAGCGCAAAAAACTACCTCCCCCGGGTCACTTGGCGGGAACTCCCGACGGGTGCCCGAGACCACAGGAGGAAAAAACTCCCCCGGGACATGAGGCGGGAACACCCGACAGTTGCCCGAGAGCGCGAAAAACTACCTCCCCCGGGTCATGAGGCGGGAACTCGTAACGGGGTGCCCGAGACCAGAGGAAAAAAAAAAATCCCCCGGGACATGAGGCGGGAACACCCGACAGTTGCCCGAGAGCGCGAAAAACTACCTCCCCCGGGTCATGAGGCGGAACTCGTAACGGGTGCCCGAGACCAGAGGAAAAAAAAAATCCCCCGGGACATGAGGCGGGAACACCCGACAGTTGCCCGAGAGCGCGAAAAACTACCTCCCCCGGGTCATGAGGCGGGAACTCGTAACGGGTGCCCGAGACCAGAGGAAAAAAAAAAATCCCCCGGGACATGAGGCGGGAACACCCGACAGTTGCCCGAGAGCGCGAAAAACTACCTCCCCCGGGTCACTTGGCGGGAACTCCCGACGGGTGCCCGAGACCACAGGAGGAAAAATCTCCCCCGGGACATGAGGCGGGAACACCCGACAGTTGCCCGAGAGCACGAAAAACTACCTCCCCCGGGTCACTTGGCGGGAACTCCCGACGGGGGCCCGAGACCACAGGAGGAAAAAACTCCCCCGGGACATGAGGCGGGAACACCCGACAGGTGCCCGAGAGCACAAAAAACTACCTCCCCCGGGTCACTTGGCGGGAACTCCCGACGGGTGCCCGAGACCACAGGAGGAAAAATCTCCCCCGGGACATGAGGCGGGAACACCCGACAGTTGCCCGAGAGCACGAAAAACTACCTCCCCCGGGTCACTTGGCGGGAACTCCCGACGGGGGCCCGAGACCACAGGAGGAAAAAACTCCCCCGGGACATGAGGCGGGAACACCCGACAGGTGCCCGAGAGCACAAAAAACTACCTCCCCCGGGTCACTTGGCGGGAACTCCCGACGGGTGCCCGAGACCACAGGAGGAAAAATCTCCCCCGGACATGAGGCGGGAACACCCGACAGTTGCCCGAGAGCACAAAAAACTACCTCCCCCGGGTCACTTGGCGGGAACTCCCGACGGGGGCCCGAGACAGGATCATGACCAACGAGAGTAGACAGGAGGAAAAAACTCCCCCGGGACATGAGGCGGGAACACCCGACAGGTGCCCGAGAGCACAAAAAACTACCTCCCCCGGGTCACTTGGCGGGAACTCCCGACGGGGTGCCCGAGACCACAGGAGGAAAAATCTCCCCCGGGACATGAGGCGGGAACACCCGACAGTTGCCCGAGAGCACAAAAAACTACCTCCCCCGGGTCACTTGGCGGGAACTCCCGACGGGGGCCCGAGACCACAGGAGGAAAAAACTCCCCCGGGACATGAGGCGGGAACACCCGACAGGTGCCCGAGAGCACAAAAAACTACCTCCCCCGGGTCACTTGGCGGGAACTCCCGACGGGTGCCCGAGACCACAGGAGGAAAAATCTCCCCCGGGACATGAGGCGGGAACACCCGACAGTTGCCCGAGAGCACAAAAAACTACCTCCCCCGGGTCACTTGGCGGGAACTCCCGACGGGTGCCCGAGACCACAGGAGGAAAAATCTCCCCCGGGACATGAGGCGGGAACACCCGACAGTTGCCCGGGAACTCCCGACGGGGGCCCGAGACCACAGGAGGAAAAAACTCCCCCGGGACATGAGGCGGGAACACCCGACAGGTGCCCGAGAGCACAAAAAACTACCTCCCCCGGGTCACTTGGCGGGAACTCCCGACGGGTGCCCGAGACCACAGGAGGAAAAATCTCCCCCGGGACATGAGGCGGGAACACCCGACAGTTGCCCGAGAGCACAAAAAACTACCTCCCCCGGGTCACTTGGCGGGAACTCCCGACGGGGGCCCGAGACCACAGGAGGAAAAAACTCCCCCGGGACATGAGGCGGGAACACCCGACAGGTGCCCGAGAGCACAAAAAACTACCTCCCCCGGGTCACTTGGCGGGAACTCGTAACAGGAACACATTCTTAAGGATTTGCTTCACAAAGCTGCACTGGAAGAGTTTCGTGTGCAGAAATTCGAATTCAAATCCAACCGTCTCTGATCTCCTATGGAGAAAGTCTCTTAGGGCCACGAATGTGCGGGAACACCCGACAGGTGCCCGAGAGCACAAAAAACTACCACCCCCGGGTCACTTGGCGGGAACTCCCGACGGGTGCCCGAGACCACAGGACGAAAAAACTCCCCCGGGACATGAGGCGGGAACACCCGACAGGTGCCCGAGAGCGCAAAAAACTACCTCCCCCGGGTCACTTGGCGGGAACTCCCGACGGGTGCCCGAGACCACAGGAGGAAAAAACTCCCCCGGGACATGAGGCGGGAACACCCGACAGTTGCCCGAGAGCGCGAAAAACTACCTCCCCCGGGTCATGAGGCGGGAACTCGTAACGGGTGCCCGAGACCAGAGGAAAAAAAAAATCCCCCGGGACATGAGGCGGGAACACCCGACAGTTGCCCGAGAGCGCGAAAAACTACCTCCCCCGGGTCATGAGGCGGGAACTCGTAACGGGTGCCCGAGACCAGAGGAAAAAAAAAATCCCCCGGGACATGAGGCGGGAACACCCGACAGTTGCCCGAGAGCGCGAAAAACTACCTCCCCCGGGTCATGAGGCGGGAACTCGTAACGGGTGCCCGAGATAAGAGGAAAAAAAAAATCCCCCGGGACATGAGGCGGGAACACCCGACAGTTGCCCGAGAGCGCGAAAAACTACCTCCCCCGGGTCATGAGGCGGGAACTCGTAACGGGTGCCCGAGACCAGAGGAAAAAAAAAATCCCCCGGGACATGAGGCGGGAACACCCGACAGTTGCCCGAGAGCGCGAAAAACTACCTCCCCCGGGTCATGAGGCGGGAACTCGTAACGGGTGCCCGAGACCAGAGGAAAAAAAAACTCCCCCGGGACATGAGGCGGGAACACCCGACAGTTGCCCGAGAGCGCGAAAAACTACCTCCCCCGGGTCATGAGGCGGGAACTCCCGACGGGTGCCCGAGACCAGAGGAAAAAAAAAATCCCCCGGGACATGAGGCGGGAACACCCGACAGTTGCCCGAGAGCGCGAAAAACTACCTCCCCCGGGTCATGAGGCGGGAACTCGTAACGGGTGCCCGAGACCAGAGGAAAAAAAAACTCCCCCGGGACATGAGGCGGGAACACCCGACAGTTGCCCGAGAGCGCGAAAAACTACCTCCCCCGGGTCATGAGGCGGGAACTCCCGACGGGTGCCCGAGACCAGAGGAAAAAAAAACTCCCCCGGGACATGAGGCGGGAACACCCGACAGTTGCCCGAGAGCGCGAAAAACTACCTCCCCCGGGTCATGAGGCGGGAACTCGTAACGGGTGCCCGAGACCAGAGGAAAAAAAAACTCCCCCGGGACATGAGGCGGGAACACCCGACAGTTGCCCGAGAGCGCGAAAAACTACCTCCCCCAGGTCATGAGGCGGGAACTCGTAACGGGTGCCCGAGACCAGAGGAAAAAAAAAATCCCCCGGGACATGAGGCGGGAACACCCGACAGTTGCCCGAGAGCGCGAAAAACTACCTCCCCCGGGTCATGAGGCGGGAACTCGTAACGGGTGCCCGAGACCAGAGGAAAAAAAAACTCCCCCGGGACATGAGGCGGGGAACACCCGACAGTTGCCCGAGAGCGCGAAAAACTACCTCCCCCGGGTCATGAGGCGGGAACTCCCGACGGGTGCCCGAGACCAGAGGAAAAAAAAAATCCCCCGGGACATGAGGCGGGAACACCCGACAGTTGCCCGAGAGCGCGAAAAACTACCTCCCCCGGGTCATGAGGCGGGAACTCGTAACGGGTGCCCGAGACCAGAGGAAAAAAAAAATCCCCCGGGACATGAGGCGGGAACACCCGACAGTTGCCCGAGAGCGCGAAAAACTACCTCCCCCGGGTCATGAGGCGGGAACTCGTAACGGGTGCCCGAGACCAGAGGAAAAAAAAAATCCCCCGGGACATGAGGCGGGAACACCCGACAGTTGCCCGAGAGCGCGAAAAACTACCTCCCCCGGGTCATGAGGCGGGAACTCGTAACGGGTGCCCGAGACCAGAGGAAAAAAAAAATCCCCCGGGACATGAGGCGGGAACACCCGACAGTTGCCCGAGAGCGCGAAAAACTACCTCCCCCGGGTCATGAGGCGGGAACTCGTAACGGGTGCCCGAGACCAGAGGAAAAAAAAAATCCCCCGGGACATGAGGCGGGAACACCCGACAGTTGCCCGAGAGCGCGAAAAACTACCTCCCCCGGGTCACTTGGCGGGAACTCGTAACGGGGGCCCGAGACCACAGGAGGAAAAAACTCCCCCGGGACATGAGGCGGGAACACCCGACAGGTGCCCGAGAGCGCGAAAAACTACCTCCCCCGGGTCATGAGGCGGGAACTCGTAACGGGTGCCCGAGACCAGAGGAAAAAAAAAATCCCCCGGGACATGAGGCGGGAACACCCGACAGTTGCCCGAGAGCGCGAAAAACTACCTCCCCCGGGTCATGAGGCGGGAACTCGTAACGGGTGCCCGAGACCAGAGGAAAAAAAAACTCCCCCGGGACATGAGGCGGGAACACCCGACAGTTGCCCGAGAGCGCGAAAAACTACCTCCCCCGGGTCATGAGGCGGGAACTCGTAACGGGTGCCCGAGACCAGAGGAAAAAAAAAATCCCCCGGGACATGAGGCGGGAACACCCGACAGTTGCCCGAGAGCGCGAAAAACTACCTCCCCCGGGTCATGAGGCGGGAACTCGTAACGGGTGCCCGAGACCAGAGGAAAAAAAAACTCCCCCGGGACATGAGGCGGGAACACCCGACAGTTGCCCGAGAGCGCGAAAAACTACCTCCCCCGGGTCATGAGGCGGGAACTCGTAACGGGTGCCCGAGACCAGAGGAAAAAAAAAATCCCCCGGGACATGAGGCGGGAACACCCGACAGTTGCCCGAGAGCGCGAAAAACTACCTCCCCCGGGTCATGAGGCGGGAACTCGTAACGGGTGCCCGAGACCAGAGGAAAAAAAAACTCCCCCGGGACATGAGGCGGGAACACCCGACAGTTGCCCGAGAGCGCGAAAAACTACCTCCCCCGGGTCACTTGGCGGGAACTCGTAACGGGGGCCCGAGACCACAGGAGGAAAAAACTCCCCCGGGACATGAGGCGGGAACACCCGACAGGTGCCCGAGAGCGCGAAAAACTACCTCCCCCGGGTCACTTGGCGGGAACTCGTAACAGGAACACATTCTTAAGGATTTGCTTCACAAAGCTGCACTGGAAGAGTTTCGTGTGCAGAAATTCGAATTCAAATCCAACCGTCTCTGATCTCCTATGGAGAAAGTCTCTTAGGGCCACGAATGTGCGGGAACACCCGACAGGTGCCCGAGAGCACAAAAAACTACCACCCCCGGGTCACTTGGCGGGAACTCCCGACGGGTGCCCGAGACCACAGGACGAAAAAACTCCCCCGGGACATGAGGCGGGAACACCCGACAGGTGCCCCAGAGCGCAAAAAACTACCTCCCCCGGGTCACTTGGCGGGAACTCCCGACGGGTGCCCGAGACCACAGGAGGAAAAAACTCCCCCGGGACATGAGGCGGGAACACCCGACAGTAGCCCGAGAGCGCGAAAAACTACCTCCCCCGGGTCATGAGGCGGGAACTCGTAACGGGTGCCCGAGACCAGAGGAAAAAAAAAATCCCCCGGGACATGAGGCGGGAACACCCGACAGTTGCCCGAGAGCGCGAAAAACTACCTCCCCCGGGTCATGAGGCGGGAACTCGTAACGGGTGCCCGAGACCAGAGGAAAAAAAAAATCCCCCGGGACATGAGGCGGGAACACCCGACAGTTGCCCGAGAGCGCGAAAAACTACCTCCCCCGGGTCATGAGGCGGGAACTCGTAACGGGTGCCCGAGACCAGAGGAAAAAAAAAATCCCCCGGGACATGAGGCGGGAACACCCGACAGTTGCCCGAGAGCGCGAAAAACTACCTCCCCCGGGTCATGAGGCGGGAACTCGTAACGGGTGCCCGAGACCAGAGGAAAAAAAAAATCCCCCGGGACATGAGGCGGGAACACCCGACAGTTGCCCGAGAGCGCGAAAAACTACCTCCCCCGGGTCATGAGGCGGGAACTCGTAACGGGTGCCCGAGACCAGAGGAAAAAAAAAATCCCCCGGGACATGAGGCGGGAACACCCGACAGTTGCCCGAGAGCGCGAAAAACTACCTCCCCCGGGTCACTTGGCGGGAACTCCCGACGGGTGCCCGAGACCACAGGAGGAAAAATCTCCCCCGGGACATGAGGCGGGAACACCCGACAGTTGCCCGAGAGCACGAAAAACTACCTCCCCCGGGTCACTTGGCGGGAACTCCCGACGGGGGCCCGAGACCACAGGAGGAAAAAACTCCCCCGGGACATGAGGCGGGAACACCCGACAGGTGCCCGAGAGCACAAAAAACTACCTCCCCCGGGTCACTTGGCGGGAACTCCCGACGGGTGCCCGAGACCACAGGAGGAAAAATCTCCCCCGGGACATGAGGCTGGGAACACCCGACAGTTGCCCGAGAGCACGAAAAACTACCTCCCCCGGGTCACTTGGCGGGAACTCCCGACGGGGGCCCGAGACCACAGGAGGAAAAAACTCCCCCGGGACATGAGGCGGGAACACCCGACAGGTGCCCGAGAGCACAAAAAACTACCTCCCCCGGGTCACTTGGCGGGAACTCCCGACGGGTGCCCGAGACCACAGGAGGAAAAATCTCCCCCGGGACATGAGGCGGGAACACCCGACAGTTGCCCGAGAGCACAAAAAACTACCTCCCCCGGGTCACTTGGCGGGAACTCCCGACGGGGGCCCGAGACCACAGGAGGAAAAAACTCCCCCGGGACATGAGGCGGGAACACCCGACAGGTGCCCGAGAGCACAAAAAACTACCTCCCCCGGGTCACTTGGCGGGAACTCCCGACGGGTGCCCGAGACCACAGGAGGAAAAATCTCCCCCGGGACATGAGGCGGGAACACCCGACAGTTGCCCGAGAGCACAAAAAACTACCTCCCCCGGGTCACTTGGCGGGAACTCCCGACGGGGGCCCGAGACCACAGGAGGAAAAAACTCCCCCGGGACATGAGGCGGGAACACCCGACAGGTGCCCGAGAGCACAAAAAACTACCTCCCCCGGGTCACTTGGCGGGAACTCCCGACGGGTGCCCGAGACCACAGGAGGAAAAATCTCCCCCGGGACATGAGGCGGGGAACACCCGACAGTTGCCCGAGAGCACAAAAAACTACCTCCCCCGGGTCACTTGGCGGGAACTCCCGACGGGGGCCCGAGACCACAGGAGGAAAAAACTCCCCCGGGACATGAGGCGGGAACACCCGACAGGTGCCCGAGAGCACAAAAAACTACCTCCCCCGGGTCACTTGGCGGGAACTCGTAACAGGAACACATTCTTAAGGATTTGCTTCACAAAGCTGCACTGGAAGAGTTTCGTGTGCAGAAATTCGAATTCAAATCCAACCGTCTCTGATCTCCTATGGAGAAAGTCTCTTAGGGCCACGAATGTGCGGGAACACCCGACAGGTGCCCGAGAGCACAAAAAACTACCACCCCCGGGTCACTTGGCGGGAACTCCCGACGGGTGCCCGAGACCACAGGACGAAAAAAACTCCCCCGGGACATGAGGCGGGGAACACCCGACAGGTGCCCGAGAGCGCGAAAAACTACCTCCCCCGGGTCACTTGGCGGGAACTCCCGACGGGTGCCCGAGACCACAGGAGGAAAAAACTCCCCCGGGACATGAGGCTGGGAACACCCGACAGTTGCCCGAGAGCGCGAAAAACTACCTCCCCCGGGTCACTTGGCGGGAACTCCCGACGGGTGCCCGAGACCACAGGACGAAAAAACTCCCCCGGGACATGAGGCGGGAACACCCGACAGGTGCCCGAGAGCGCGAAAAACTACCTCCCCCGGGTCACTTGGCGGGAACTCCCGACGGGTGCCCGAGACCACAGGAGGAAAAAACTCCCCCGGGACATGAGGCGGGAACACCCGACAGTTGCCCGAGAGCGCGAAAAACTACCTCCCCCGGGTCACTTGGCGGGAACTCCCGACGGGTGCCCGAGACCACAGGACGAAAAAACTCCCCCGGGACATGAGGCGGGAACACCCGACAGGTGCCCAAGAGCGCGAAAAACTACCTCCCCCGGGTCACTTGGCGGGAACTCGTAACGGGTGCCCGAGACCAGAGGAAAAAAAAAATCCCCCGGGACATGAGGCGGGGAACACCCGACAGTTGCCCGAGAGCGCGAAAAACTACCTCCCCCGGGTCATGAGGCGGGAACTCGTAACGGGTGCCCGAGACCAGAGGAAAAAAAAAATCCCCCGGGACATGAGGCGTGAACACCCGACAGGTGCCCGAGAGCGCGAAAAACTACCTCCCCCGGGTCATGAGGCGGGAACTCGTAACGGGTGCCCGAGACCAGAGGAAAAAAAAAATCCCCCGGGACATGAGGCGGGAACACCCGACAGTTGCCCGAGAGCGCGAAAAACTACCTCCCCCGGGTCATGAGGCGGGAACTCGTAACGGGTGCCCGAGACCAGAGGAAAAAAAAAAATCCCCCGGGACATGAGGCGGGAACACCCGACAGTTGCCCGAGAGCGCGAAAAACTACCTCCCCCGGGTCATGAGGCGGGAACTCGTAACGGGTGCCCGAGACCAGAGGAAAAAAAAAATCCCCCGGGACATGAGGCGGGAACACCCGACAGTTGCCCGAGAGCGCGAAAAACTACCTCCCCCGGGTCATGAGGCGGGAACTCGTAACGGGTGCCCGAGACCAGAGGAAAAAAAAAAATCCCCTGGGACATGAGGCGGGAACACCCGACAGTTGCCCGAGAGCGCGAAAAACTACCTCCCCCGGGTCATGAGGCGGGAACTCGTAACGGGTGCCCGAGACCAGAGGAAAAAAAAAATCCCCCGGGACATGAGGCGGGAACACCCGACAGTTGCCCGAGAGCGCGAAAAACTACCTCCCCCGGGTCACTTGGCGGGAACTCGTAACGGGGGCCCGAGACCACAGGAGGAAAAAAACTCCCCCGGGACATGAGGCGGGAACACCCGACAGGTGCCCGAGAGCGCGAAAAACTACCTCCCCCGGGTCATGAGGCGGGAACTCGTAACGGGTGCCCGAGACCAGAGGAAAAAAAAAATCCCCCGGGACATGAGGCTGGGAACACCCGACAGTTGCCCGAGAGCGCGAAAAACTACCTCCCCCGGGTCATGAGGCGGGAACTCGTAACGGGTGCCCGAGACCAGAGGAAAAAAAAAATCCCCCGGGACATGAGGCGGGAACACCCGACAGTTGCCCGAGAGCGCGAAAAACTACCTCCCCCGGGTCATGAGGCGGGAACTCGTAACGGGTGCCCCGAGACCAGAGGAAAAAAAACATCCCCCGGGACATGAGGCGGGAACACCCGACAGTTGCCCGAGAGCGCGAAAAACTACCTCCCCCGGGTCATGAGGCGGGAACTCGTAACGGGGGCCCGAGACCACAGGAGGAAAAAACTCCCCCGGGACATGAGGCGGGAACACCCGACAGGTGCCCGAGAGCGCGAAAAACTACCTCCCCCGGGTCATGAGGCGGGAACTCGTAACGGGTGCCCGAGACCAGAGGAAAAAAAAAATCCCCCGGGACATGAGGCGGGAACACCCGACAGTTGCCCGAGAGCGCGAAAAACTACCTCCCCCGGGTCATGATGCGGGAACTCGTAACGGGTGCCCGAGACCAGAGGAAAAAAAAACTCCCCCGGGACATGAGGCTGGGAACACCCGACAGTTGCCCGAGAGCGCGAAAAACTACCTCCCCCGGG
>JAWZYU010000465.1:0-131000 GCA_038380435.1 Ryuthela nishihirai | reverse complement strand
ACATATCCAGAAACAAAACCATCATTTTTTCATTATTATTCAGATCAATATAAATTAATTTTACTACTTGAGCTGTAGTATCAGCTGTACCTTTATTTTTCCTAAACCCATACTGGTGCCCCGAGAGTAGAGTATATTTTCTAAGATAACCTTAAATGCATCAACTTTTCAAATAATTTTGAGAAAACAATTTGTATTGAAATAGGCCTATAATTCTCCACAAGCATTTTATTACCATTTTTGTAAATTGGGATAACCAACGAATTCTTAAGCGAAGATGGAAAAAATCCACCTGCAAGTGACAAATTGTAACACTTCAGTAAAATTCCAGATATTACACTGATCACTCTCTGTAACATGTAGACTGAGAAGTTATCATCACCTGAAGATTTGTTTAATTCACCTTCACTAATCGGTAACAAGGCCATTGAATTTACTCTGTAATATTTCACATCATCCGATGTGTTTGCACAGGTGTCTTCCTCTGTAATATATTTTATTAGATCATCTCTACCACAACGTTGTAATAATCATTAAAGGCATCGGCGATTATCTTTTTATCATTAAAGGTATCGTGTATTCTTTCACGAATTCCGTTTTCTTTTAACAGATTTTTATAATTATATTTACCAGTTAATTCGTTAATAATTTTCCACTGTTGTTTCGAGTCATTACCTGCCGAAAGAACCTTACATTTGTAATAATTATTTTTAGCGATTCTTAATTTATTAGTTAAGCTATTACGGAGAAGAGTGATTCTATCTTTAATTTCCTTGTATTCCTCATTATTACCTGGACAGGTTTTAAGCCTTTTATATAATTTGTTCTTTTAGGTAATTAATTGAAGTGTTTCGTCTGTGACCCATGGTTTCAATATTTTCTTTTTGGTGCTTGGCAAATATTTCAGCTTTGTACATTCTCTAACACACATATTAATTTGATCAAAAACCTACTCGCAAATATCTTTAATCATCGTTAATAATATCTGTATCCAACTTTATACTCTTTAATTTTAATTCAAATTATGTAAAATTTGTAACATATTTTCTATTTTCCTCGGTATCTTTTTCTACTACGTCTCTTTTTAGCTTCAGCATTACCAAATAATGATCCGTCACGGTCGTTTTAATAATCATCGATGTAACTTTCTTAATACACAGAACCTTACAGCAATATGATCAACACATGTATTACCCAAAAATCTAATTGGTTGACTAATACACTGGATACACATCACAGTAATTAGAATTAATATTTTTATTATCTAATAAATCAATATTAAAATCCCCGATCAATATGGCATTTTTATAATTAGTTCGCAATAATAGAGAGGTAAATTCTTCAATAAAACATTGCTTATCTAGGCTAGGTGATCTAGTATACACTGAAATAATGTTAGAGCCAACATTGCTAATCTTTACTTTTAGGGACACTACATCTGCATTATTACAATTAAAATCTACTTGAGTAGCTCTTAACCTGGAATTAACAAAAACTAATACTCCACCTGATTTATTTACATATCCACATTGGTAAAATTTCGTTAACCCTTCAATGTTACAAAGCATTAGTTCATCTTTGATCCACATGTATGACAATACAATTTTATCTGATGAAAGGTCCATTAATGATTCTACCAAAATAAAATAATCTAAGTTTTTTTCTATGGGCCTAATATTTATATGAGTTATATTACAAATATTACCGTCCTTTGTTACTAGTTGATTTCTTCCAATTCCATCAATAACCAATTTATCGACTTCAACTTCCATATTAGAACAGCGTAAAGTCTTCTAATGATTTTAGATTTATTACTGTAGAGTGCCCGTCCTTTCAATATAACTTTCCCTCCTTCAGCCAGGAGTACAGTCTCTCAAAAAAGTATCCGAACACTATGGTTGATTGCAGAATTCAGAAAAAATATCTGGCAGCGATTTTTTTTAGAAATTAGTGATCTGGCAACCTTCGTGTCACGTGATTACAGAATTCAGGAAAAATATCTGCAGCGTGTACAGCAACTGTACACGCTCCAGTTACCGTTGACAGCAAACTGGAGCGTGTGCAGTAACTGCACACGCTCCAGTTTGCTGTGAACGGTAACTGCACACGCTCAATATTTCCGTGAATCAGCCCACACGATCCAGGTCTTTGTGAGCTCACACGATCCAATGTGCTGTGAACATTAACCGCAACCGCTCCAGTTTGCTGTGAACGGTATATATATTAAAGAAAAGTATCCGAACATTTTGGTTGATTACAGAATTCAGAAAAAATATCTGGCAACGATTTTGTTTTAGAAATTAGTGATCTGGCAACCTTCGTGTCACGTGACACGAAGGTTGCCAGATAACTAAAACGCCTGTACTCAGGTTCTGTCTGTCTTTCCTTCACCTGGAGTCACAGTGTAATGCTCCATCTTTCTTTCAATATTTATAATTCTGATCCAAAAACTGATTTAGCATTCTCATTACTTTTCTTTATTATTTTGTTCTTGCTCTTACTTCCTGTATGGATTATATTATCTTCGATGACAAAAATGTAGTTATTTAAAGGCTATTACCTTTCTCACCATTTCTCCATCTACCATAAGAGACGTTCTCTTTAAATCTTATATATTAAGTTTTTATATGTTAAGCAATTCGTTCGTTACATATAATAAACGATTCGCCCCTTTTGTGTAAAAATGATTTGCTTCTTACCTCTATTCGTTCCTTATACGTAAAACAATTCCCCTTTATAGGCGAAACGTTTATGTCTTTGGTTGTGCAAAACGATTTGCTCCTTGTGCAGGAAACGATCGCTCTTTGTGTAAAAAACATCTCATTGTGCAGGAAACGATCGCTCTTTGTGTAAAAAACATCTCATTGTGCAGGAAACGATCGCTCTGTTGTGTGCAAAGGGATTCTCTCCTCGTGCAGGAAACGATTTTTTTTTTCAGAAGGATTCTCTCCTTGTGCAGGAAACGATTCTCTACTTGTGCGTGATCCGCTTCCTTCTTGTGCAAAAAAAAAACCCGCTTCACTTCTTGTTCGTAAAACCGCTTCACTCCCTGTGAGTAAAACCACTTCACTCCTTGTGCGTAGAAACTCTTCACTCCTTGTGCACAAAACAATTTACTCCTTGTGCGCAAAATAATTTATTTCATGTGAACAAAACGTTTTTCCCTTGTTTGCAAAACGTTTCGCTTCTTGGAAGGGAAACGATTCGTTCTTGTGGGCAAAACGATTCCCTCCTTGTAATACAACGATTCACTTCTTGTGGACATATCTTCTGTGGCACTTTTCGCTTCTTGTGAGCAAAAACGATTCGCTCCTTATGTGTGAAAAAGTACGCTCCTCGTGTGTGAAACTGTCCGATCCTTGTGTGTAAAGCGGTTCGATCCCTGTGTGTGAAACGATTCGCTCTTCGCGTGCAAAACGATTCGCTCCTTGTGCGTAAAAAACGGTCCACTTCTTGTGGGCAAAAAGTTTTGCTCCTTGTGCGTGAAACAATTTTCATTGTGCGTGAAACGATCCTCCTTGTATTTCGGTCGGTCCTCCTTGTGCTTGAAACGATCCTCCTTGTTCGTAAAAACGGTCCACTTCTTATGGGCAAAACGTTTCGCTCCTTGCGCTTGAAACGATTCTCCTTGTATTTGAAACGATCCTCCTTGCATTTGAAACGATCCTCCTTGTGCGTAAAAAAAGGTCCACTTCTTGTGGACGAAACGTTTCGCTCCTTGTGTGTGAAATGATCCTCATTGTGCGTGAAACGATCCTCCTTGTATTTGGAGCGATCCTCCTTGCATTTGAAACGATCCTCCTTGTGCTAAAAAAGATCCACTTTTTGTGGGCAAAACGTTTCGCCCCTTGTGTGTGAAATGATCCTCATTGTGTGTGAAACGATCCTCCTTGTGCTTGAAACGATCCTCCTTGTTCGTAAAACCGGTCCACTTCTTGTGGGCAAAACGTTTCGCTCCTTGCGCTTGAAACGATCCTCCTTCCTATTTGAAACGATCCTCCTTGCATTTGAAACGATCCTCCTTGTGCCTAAAACAACGGTCCACTTCTTGTGGACAAAACGTTTCGCTCCTTGTGTGTGAAATGATCCTCATTGTGCGTGAAACAATCCTCCTTGTGCTTGAAACGATCCTCCTTGTTCGTAAACCGATCCGCTTCTTGTGGGCAAAACGTTTCGCTCCTTGCGCTTGAAACGATCCTCCTTCTATTTGAACCGATCCTCCTTGTGCGTAAAAAAACGATCCACTTCTTGTGGGCAAAACGTTTCGCTCCTTGTGTGTGAAATGATCCTCATTGTGCGTGAAACGATCCTCCTTGTGCTTGAAATGATCCTCCTTGTTCGTAAAGACGGTCCACTTCTTGTGGGCAAAACGTTTCGCTCCTTGCGCTTGAAACGCTCCTCCTTGCATTTGAAACGATCCTCCTTGCATTTGAAACGATCCTCCTTGTGCGTAAAAAAACGGTCCACTTCTTGTGGGCAAAACGTTTCGCTCCTTGTGTGTGAAATGATCCTCATCGTGTGTGAAACGATCCTCCTTGTGCTTGAAACGATTCTCCTTGTGCTTGAAATGATTCTCCTTGTTCGTAAAACGATCCACTTCTTGTGGGCAAAACGTTTCGCTCCTTGTCCGTGAAACGATTTGCTCCTTCTGGATAAATCATTCCTTATTTATAAAACGTTTCGCTCCTTATTCGTGAAACGATTGCTCCTTCTGGGTAAATCATTCCTTATCTGTAAAACATTTCGCTCCTTCTGGGTAAATCATTCCTTATCTGTAAAACGTTTCGCTCCTTGTCCGTGAAACGATTTGCTCCTTCTGGGTAAATCATTCCTTATCTGTAAAACGTTTCGCTCCTTGTCCGTGAAACGATTTGCTCCTTCTGGGTAAATCATTCCTTATCTATCAATCGTTTCGTTCGTTATGTGTAGAATACTTTGTGACCCAGTCTTCAAAATTCTGATTATTGCAAAAGCAGATATATGTTTTAGACGCATATTTCCTTTACTGGTAATTCAGCCCCCTTGTAATTGCCCAAAGTATATTCCGCCCCCCAATTGGTTAGATGCTGCACAATCCTGATGCTGATGATCAAATTCAATACAAGCTGACGGTGTCATTCGCAATCGAAAATTTCCTCTCGAGCTTATTTTTCGATAGAAGTGATGAAAACAAGACGGAAATGCTCGGAATTCCCAAACATGTTGAACCTGCGGCAAGTGGATGCTGGATTCAATTCGCTGTGGCAGACCACACAACTCGGAAGGAAGTGCTTCATCTGTCATCATTGTTTGCTCTTCCCTAGGGACAAGGATTGTGACGAAACAATTCGTCAATTAGTGGCATCCACGTGAGAGTGGGAAAGAGAAAAAAAATGCATCTAACACATCCGGAGCCTCTGGGGATGTCACTTCTGGCAAACAAAAACTCGTCAGAAAGAGAAACAGTTTTATTTTCTTTCGCCGGAAATGAAAGAAGGGGATGCGAGCGATTCTGAGAAGACACGTTGAGGGTGTCAATAGTGTGAAGACAAATGAAACAACACACTTCTTACAAGCCTCGAGAAATCGATTCAGGTGATTCGTGCCTTGCCTTGTGAAAGAGGAGACAATTCGCTCCGCAAGGATTCATCTCTGTCGGATGCAATCTTAAAACCAGGTCATATGGAAAGGATGGCGAAAAAAACATTAACTGCCACATCGGATGATTTTGAAAGAGAAGAACATTATCAATAACAGTTGTACAATGAGTGCCCTATTCCAACAGCTGCCCAGTGGGTATCTTTTTCCAACAGCTGCCCGTAGGTATCGTTTTCCAACAGCTCCCCAGTAGGTATCTTTTTCCAACAGCTGCCCAGTAGGTATCTTTTTCCAACAGCTGCCCAGTAGGTATCTTTTTCCAACAGCTGCCCAGTAGGTATCTTTTTCCAACAGCTGCCCAGTAAGTATCTTTTTCCAACAGCTGTCCAATAGGTATCTTTTCCCAACAGCTGTCCAATAGGTATTCTTTCCCAACAGCTGCCCATTGGGTATCTTTTCCCAACAGATGCAGAGTGGGTATCTTTTCCCAACAACTGCCCAATGGGTATCTTTTCCCAACAGCTGCCTAGTGGGTATCTTTTCCCAACAGCTGCCTAGTGGGTATCTTTTCCCAAAAGCTGTCCAATAGGTATTCTTTCCCAACAGCTGCCCAATGGGTATCTTTCCCCAACAGCTGTCCAGTGGATATCTTTTCCCAACAGATGCATAGTGGGTATCCTTTCCCAACAGCTGCCCAGTGGGTATCTTTCCCCAACAGCTGCCCAGTGGATATCTTTCCCCAACAGCTGTCCAATAGGTATTCTTTCCCAACAACTGCCCAATGGATATCTTTTCCCAACAGCTGTCCAGTGGTTATCCTTTTACACTATGACTCATTTGACAAAAGAAAACTGTGAGAATACAGATGACAGCTTCCCGTGTTTTTTTAACTTTCACAGGGTATGACTCTCATGTACATGGCGTCATGATTAACGTCACATCCGACGGATGGCGGCCTCTCCAATCTCATCGGTGTCTCCTACTGACCGAGGGCAGGGCGGAGAGTTTTGAGGAGATAAATCTCAACTTTGACCCAAGAGGGACGCCAACTTGGGAACTGCAGAATACGAGGTTGGTGCGCTGCAGACTGAGCCACCCCCGCCCCAAATGCAGACTGAAATCGAGACAATTGTCAATATGATTTCTTCCACAAACTGCTTTATCTGGCTCAAGTCCAGAGCAATGAACATTTTAAGCTCATTTGGAACTTAAAAGTATTTTGAACGTTATATATAATCCACAGAACAAAATATTTGCTTTAAATTCACCTGAGAATAATTCAGCGACATTTAACAACAGAAAAGAAGTCTTGCAATTCCGAAAATTATACAACAATAAAAAGAGATGAGAACAAACAAAGTAATATTGCTTCTGTGATTGGCTATTAGCGAAAGCACGTGCACTTCGAGGAAACTGTTTTCTCTGTTCATCATCATTTGGGAAAGATTTTGGAATTCGACATTTATCAATATTAAAGAAAATATTAAAAGTTCTCTTGAAAGAAAATCAACGAGAAAACAGAAACGGTTACAGTGAGTACTCTATTCCAATAGCTGCCCAGTGGGTATCTTTTCCCAAAAGCTGCCCAGTGGGTATCTTTTCCCAACACCTGCCCAGTGGGTATATTTTCCCATCAGCTGCCCAATGGGTATCCTTTTCCAACAGCTGCCCAGTGGGTATCTTTTCCCAACAGCTTTCCAATAGGTATTCTTTCCCAACAGCTGCCCAGTGGGTATCTTTTCCCAAGAGCTGTCCAATAGGCATTCTTTCCCAACAGCTGCCCAGTGGGTATCTTTTCCCTACAGCTGCCCAGTGGGTATCTTTCCCCAATAGCTGCCCAGTGGATATCTTTCCCCAACAGATGCACAGTGGGTATCCTTTCCCAACAGCTGCCCAGTGGGTATCTTTCCCCAACAGCTGCCCAGTGGGTATCCAAGAGTTCCAAGATTACCTTAATCCAAGAGTTCATCAAGTGTGTAACCGAAAATTCAATGCGTCGGTTGAATGTGAAGTTTAGGGTTGTTTTACTTCTGAGCAGCACTCTGTTTGCACACAATGGGCTTCTTCTTCGAAAATTTCAAGTTCAATAATATCACATAATACGCATAGTCAGTAAAAGAATATGGAGGTCATTTTACTTAATTTGCTAGTTGTTATTATAAAGCATCCGTTATATATAATACTTTGAAACGCAGATAATTCAACTGAGAAGTTTTACGAAAAAGAAAGAGTAAGTTTGCTGCGGGACTAATTTGTATTTTTATAATCTATTTGAACAACTGAATCTTGTTCCATTTCATCTCACATAAACGGGTTTTAGTTCAATGAGTAGCCGCGAGATAGCAATAGAGAGTATGTTAATTATTTCATTATCAAACCATTCATTGATCTTATCCTTTAATTCTACTTTCCCAACTAGCTGAATAACGAAACCAACGAGGTGAAAGAACATAGCATCATAGAAGTAGCAGATTGAAATCTGTCAGGCCAGTAATAATACATAACAGCAAAGAGTTTGAAGATAAACATCCCTGTCGAAGACGTTTCCCTGCATTGTTCATAGTCGTGCAGTGAAACAGCCTTTACGTTATGAAGCTACGCAATCTCATTAGTTTAAGAGGTTGGGTTGTTTTACCTCTGAGCGGCACTTTTTTGCACAGCGTGGGCTAAATGGCCAGGTCACATTGACCCCGAAGGCTTAGAGAAGGTTGGGGGAGGGGACCCACTGGAACTGCTGTTGGGAGATGTTTGCTATGAATTTTTGATGTGGTCTAGTGTCCTTTGCAGGCACAAGATATACATTCAAAATCAACTATATTAAAAAAAATCTCATGCATAACTAAGAATTCACTTTCAGAGCTCATTAACTTCATTTATAAACTTTTACAGAGAAATGTGACTGAAGAGGAAGATTGCAATCAAGTCTGTCTAAATCTGAAATATCCAGAGTATTTGTTCAGTATTTAAAGAGTTATGGAGGATGATATAAGTATTTAATAATGGCTTCATGAAAATTCGCTCTTACAAATTTGACAAAGAATTCAAATAATACTGCACAGATTATTAATAATACACTTCTACATTTTAGCAAGGAGACGGAAATCAGTCGTTATCGCACCAGGTTCCTAATCGGCAGTTTCCAGGTTCGAGTCTGAACTACGCCTGCGCGTTGAGATTTATTTCTGCTAAACCCCACCCTTCACTCAGTGATAAAGAGGACACGATGGGCTACACTACACCAGAGTAAAAAGTCATACCAAAAATTAAAACTTTCGTTCACCATAAATTATCAGATGGGACCTAAAACCGTAGTCCGTGGGCTTCGAAAAGCCTCAGTTCGTCGCAAGGGACGTAAAACCGTTGTCTTCTCGACTTGGAATAGGCTCAGTTAGTCGGATGGGATTTAAATCTTGATCCTGTGGGCTTGTGAAAGTCAGCTTGTCGCATGAGACGTAAAGCCGTAATCCCGTCGGCTTGGAATATGCTCAGTTCGTCGGACAGGACATAAAACTGTGGTCCCATGAGCATGGAAAAGTCTCATTTCTTCGCATGGAACGTAAAACCGTGATCCTGTCGCCTTGGAATAGGGTCAGTTCGTCGGGTGGGAAGTAAAATCGTGATACTGTGGGCTTGGAAAAGTCTCAGTTCGTCGCATGAGACATAAAACCGCGGTTCCGTGGGTTTGGAATAGTCTCAGTTCGTCGGATGGGACATAAAACCGTGGTCCAGGTGTCTTGAAATAGTCAGATGGGACGTAAAACCGTGGTGCTCTGGGCTTGGAAAAGTCTCAGTTCGTCGCATGGAACGTAAACCGTGGTTCCGTGGGCTAGGAATAGTTTCAGTTCGTCAGATGGGATATAAAACTGTGGTCGTCTAGGCTTGAAATAGTCCCAGTTTGTCGGATGAGACGTAAAACCGTGGTCCCGTGGGCTTTGGAAAGTCTCAGTTCGTCGGATGGGACGTAAAACCGTGATCCCGTGGGCTTTGGAAAGTCTCAGTTCGTCGGATGGGACGTAAAACCGTGGTCCCGTGGGCTTTGGAAAGTCTCAGTTCGTCGGATGGGACGTAAAACCGTGGTCCCGTGGGCTTTGGAAAGTCTTAGTTCGTCGGATGGGACGTAAAACCGTGATCCCGTGGGCTTGGAATAGTCTCAGTTCGTCGGATGGGACGTAAAACCGTGGTCCCGTGGGCTTGGAATAGTCTCAGTTCGTCGGATGGGATGTAAAACCGTGGTCCCGTGGGCTTGGAATAGTCTCAGTTCGTCGGATGGGACATAAAACCGTGGTCCCGTGGGCTTGGAATAGTCTCAGTTCGTCGTATGGGACGTAAAACCGTGATCCCGTGGGCTTGGAATAGTCTCAGTTCGTCGGATGGGACGTAAAACCGTGGTCCCGTGGGCTTGGAATAGTCTCAGTTCGTCGGATGGGACGTAAAACCGTGATCCCGTGGGCTTGGAATAGTCTCAGTTCGTCGGATGGGACGTAAAACCGTGGTCCCGTGGGCTTGGAATAGTCTCAGTTCGTCGGATGGGACGTAAAACCGTGGTCCCGTGGGCTTGGAATAGTCTCAGTTCGTCGGATGGGACATAAAACCGTGGTCCCGTGCACTTGGAATAGTCTCAGTTCGTCGGATGGGACGTAAAACCGTGGTCCCGTTGGCTTGGAATAGTCTCAGTTCGTCGGATGGGACATAAAACCGTGGTCCCGTGCACTTGGAATAGTCTCAGTTCGTCGCATGGGATGTAAAACCGTGGTCTCGTGTCCAGGAGAGTCATATCCTGTGCATTTAAGGATTACATGATTAGTTATGATTACAATTACTTCATTTGATTATTAAGATAATTATTTAAGTGTTTATATTTCTTATAAAAAAAAAAGTGTATTGTTTTATTAGACATCAATTTGTGTAGTTCGAAACGATTTCACAGTGCTATCAAATGAACATTACAGAAGACTTCTCAACCACATTGTTGAAAATCGAAATATTTTCAATCAAGAATTATTTGAAATCTTTTCCAAATCTTTTTTGTAATATGTCACATTTTTTCATTAAAAAGCTCTGCCACGTTTCTCACTCTTTAAATAATAAAAGAATATTATTAATCGAAATTTTAATAGAATTATTAGAGACCTTTACAATCCTTATTTTTAAATAATACGTCACTCTTTTTTTCCTTTAGAAAGATTAACTAGTTATCGAGCTCTCAATCCGGCTCTTTATTGGCCTGAGCATGTTCGTAAAAAAGTAGCGACTGAATGCATTAAAGTGACAGATTACTGTCAGCTTCTTTTAGTAGAAAATGCTCAGCTTGAAAAGAATTAGAATTCATCCCAATGAAAAAAATACATATCATTTTAGAATCGAATACTGAATGCAGTTTCTAAAACTTTATCATCATTCTGTTTAATGCAATGAATGAAAAGTAATTTATGAAAGTTTTCTCTGGAAAAGATCTTTCTTTAAAAAACGATTTTTCTCTGGAAAGAGAAGAAACCTCTTAAAGATTAAACTAATATGTAGATTAAGCTATTTGAAACAAAATTAGTGTTTTAAGCAAATTTTTCTATACAGTCGCTCAAAAAAATATCCGAACACCATGGTTGATTACAGAATTCAGAAAAAAATATCTCGCAACGATTTTTTTTTAGAAATTAGCGGCAACCTTCGTGTCACGTGACACGAAGGTTGCCACGTGACACAAGGTTGCCACTAATTTCTGAAAAAATCGTTGCCAGATATTTTTCCTGAATTCTGTAATTAACCATAATGTTCTGATATTTTTTTCAGCACAGAATTCAGAAAAAATATCTGGCAACGATTTTTTTCAGAAATAGTGATCTGGCAATCTTCGTGTCACGTGACACGAAGGTTGCCACTAATTTCTAAAAAAAAAATCGTTGCCAGATATTTTTTCTGAATTCTGTAATCAACCATAGTGTTCCGATGCTTTTTTGAGCGACTGTAGGTGGTCATATTATTTTGATACTAGATCGTGTGGGCTCACTCACGGAAATATTGAGCGTGTGCAGTAACTGCACACGCTCCAGTTTGCTGTGAACGGTAACTAGAGCGTGTACAGTTGCTGTACACGCTCCAGATATTTTTACTGATTCTGTAATCACGTGACACGAAGGTTGCCAGATCACTAATTTCTAAAAAAAAATCGTTGCCAGATATTTTTTCTGAATTCTGTAATCAACCATAGTGTTCGGATACTTTTTTGAGCGACTGTAGGTGGTCATATTATTTTGATACTAGATCGTGTGGACTCACTCACGGAAATATTGAGCGTGTGCAGTTACCGTTCACAGCAACCTGGAGCGTGTGCAGTTACTGCACATTACTGGAGTGTGTACAGTTGCTGTACACACTCCAGATATTTTTCCTGAATTCTGTAATCACGTGACAAGAAGGTTGCCAGATCACTAATTTCTGAAAAAAATCGTTGCCAGATATTTTTTCTGAATTCTGTAATCAACCATAGTGTTCGGATACTTTTTTGAGCGACTGTACACTTGATAACTACAGAGCAGAAACGAGATCATAAATTCACATGTCGAATCTCAGCAGCAAACAGAGAAAAAGATTTCTTTACAACAGAGAAAAAAATTGGTTTCTTTTCGTCAGCAATTCTGAACTTTTAGTATTGATTTTATTCACCACCTATACAAAAAACAGACTTCCAAGGAAAGTAATCCCCCCCCCCTCCTTTTATTTTAATTGAATTTTTTCCCTTTCAGTGTCTGATGAAACGAAATGATCCTGAAGCGAAATCTAATTACTCTTACAGTGATCACATTTCACCAAAGGAAGACTCCCTGTCGAAGTAAATTTAATTACATTTTAAACCACTCGAAAAACAAATAAAATGTACTTTCTGTTAGGACTGATACTCAGATGTGAGGATAAAAATTCTATTGTTTTTGAGTGAGTTTATTTTTGTTTTTTTTTTCGTTATTGATGGTTACAAAGAAGATAATGGATCTTATAATTGACTTTGTTTCATAAACTGAACAAAGTCTGCCCTTTATTCACCCACAGTTCAATTTTTCTAAGTTTTTTTTCCTCGCTAACTTTCGTAATGAACAAAAGAAGTTGGGTTGGGTCGTTACGACTCAGTCGATAGCGCGCCATACTCGTAATCTCAAGTTCCTAGGTTCGAGTCCCAGCTGGGCCAGCGTTGAGATTTATCTCCGCAAAACTCCCCACCCTGCCCACGGTTAGTAGGGGACACCAATGGGATTGAAATGGCCGTCGTCCGTCGGATGGGACGTAAAGCCGTGTCCCGTAAGCGGGAGAAAGCCATACTCTGTGCAAGTTAAAGAACACGCTGGATGGCCTTGACGGGAGGCTATCATCTATCTCCTATCTGATGTCCAGTATCCCCCAACTTCAGTTAGCCTTCGGGGTCCTTGTACAGTCGCTCAAAAAAGTATCCGAACACTATGGTTGATTACAAGATTAAGAAGAAGGTTGTCAAATCACTAATTTCTAAAAAAATCGTTGCCAGATATTTTTTCTTAATCTTGTAATCAACCATGGTGTTCGGTTACTTTTTTGAGCGACTGTAGGTGGTCATATTATTTTGATACTAGATCGTGTGGGCTCACTCACGGAAATATTGAGCGTGTGCAGTTACCGTTCACAGCAAACTGGAGCGTGTGCAGTAACTGCACACGCTCCAGTTTGCTGTGAACGGTAACTGGAGCGTGTACAGTTGCTGTACACGCTCCAGATATTTTTCCTGAATCCTGTAATCACGTGACACGAAGGATGCCTGGTCACTAATTTCTAAAAAAAAATCGTTGCCAGATATTTTTTTCTGAATTCTGTAATCAACCATGGTGTTCGGATACTTTTTTGTGCTACTGTACCTGCCCATTTAGCCCATTGCGTTAAAAAAAAAAAGTGCCGCTTAGAGGTAAAACAACCCAATCTAACTCTGTCCTCGGTGAGAAAGGGAATATCGATGGGCCAGGAAAATCCGTCGGATGAGAAGTAAAGCCGTATATGAAAGACCCACACCTTGAGCACATTAAAGAACAAGTTGGATGGTCTTTATAGGAGACTTACACAGATTTTAAGTGGATCTCTTTCCCTTTCCCTGCTCTGAAGCTTGGGGGATCTTGTAACCTGGATATTTAGCCCATTGTATGCACAACAGTGGTACAGTGCCTCAAAAAAGTATCCGAACACTATGGTTGATAACAGAATTCAGAAAAAATGTCTGGCAACGATTTTTTTAGAAATTAGTGATCTGGCAACCTTTGTGTCACGTGATTACAGAATTCTGGAAAAATATCTGGAGCGTGTACAGCAACTGTACACGCTCCAGTTACTGTTCACAGCAAACTGGAGCGTGTGCAGTTAGTGCACACGCTCCAGTTTGCTGTGAACGGTAACTGCACACGCTCAATATTTCTGTGAGTGAGCCCACACGATCTAGTATCAAAATAATATGACCACCTACAGTCGCTCAAAAAAGTATCCGAACACTATGTTTGATTACAGAATTCAGGAAAAAAACATCTGGCAACGATTTTCTTTTTAGAAATTAGTGATTTGGCAACCTTCTTGTCACGTGATTACAGAATTCAGGAAAAATATCTGGAGCGTGTACAGCAACTGTACACGCTCCAGTTACCGTTCACAGCAAACTGGAGCGTGTGCAGTTACTGCACACGCTCCAGTTTGCTGTGAACGGTAACTGCACACGCTCAATATTTCCGTGAGTGAGCCCACACGATCTAGTATCAAAATAATATGATCACCTACAGTCGCTCAAAAAACTATCCGAACACTATGGTTGATTACAGAATTCAGAAAAAAATATCTGGCAACTTTTTTTTAGAAATTAGTGATCTGGCAACCTTCGTGTCACGTGATTACAGAATTCAGGAAAAATATCTGGAGCGTGTACAACAACTGTACACGCTCCAGTTACTGTTCACAGCAAACTGGAGCGTGTGCAGTTACTGCACACGCTCCAGTTTGCTGTGAACGGTAACTGCACACGCTCAATATTTCTGTGAGTGAGCCCACACGATCTAGTATCAAAATAATATGACCACCTACAGTCGCTCAAAAAAGTATCCGAACACTATGGTTGATTACAGAATTCAGAAAAAATATCTGGCAACGATTTTTTTTTAGAAATTAGTGATCTGGCAACCTTCTTGTCACGTGATTACAGAATTCAGGAAAAATATCTGGAGCGTGTACAGCAACTGTACACGCTCTAGTTACCGTTCACAGCAAACTGGAGCGTGTGCAGTTACTGCACACGCTCCAGTTTGCTGTGAACGGTAACTGCACACGCTCAATATTTCTGTGAGTGAGCCCACACGATCTAGTATCAAAATAATATGACCACCTACAGTCGCTCAAAAAAGTATCCGAACGCTATGGTTGATTACTGAATTCAGAAAAAATATCTGGCAACGATTTCTTTTAGAAATTAGTGATCTGGCAACCTTCGTGTCACGTGACACGACTAAATTCAAAAAACTACTACTCACTAATTTATAAAAAAAAGTTGCCAGATATTTTTTTTTCTGAATTCTGTAATCAAACATAGTGTTCGGATTTTTTTTTGAGCACAGAATTCAGAAAAAAATATCTGACAAACGATTTTTGTTTTAGAAATTAGTGATCTGGCAACCTTCCTGTCACGTGACACGAAGGTTGCCACATCAGTAATTTCTAAAAAAAAAATCGTTCCCAGATTTTTTTTCTTCTTCTGAATTCTGTAATCAACCATAGTGTTCGGATACTTTTTTGAGCGACTGTACATCCAGCGCAGTAAAAAGTTCGGCATACACATCCAGCGCAGCATTAACAAGCCGGCTTCAGTTACACCCTTCGCCGTTTGCGTAGCGGCAACGGGGCAGGAAGGAGGGATGCTTTATAGATTATCGACATTTCTCTACCTCTTGAAACAGTCATCATCCCCGCCGGGTTCTCCTCTACCTCTACACGGCGTGTCTGCGTCTCTGCCACCGTGTAAATCGTGATTAGAAGAGGGAGACATGTCATCGCACGCGACTCCGTGAATCTGCTGGAGAGGAAAATCCATATCGGACAGTGATTTTCCCACATCACTACTAACTCAACGACACTCCAATGATGCTCACCTGCTAAGAGAAGTTAGAGGATGCCGTGTGCTAACAAATAATGATATTTCTGGAAGAGTTTGATAGATATTTAATTTCGAGGGAATTTTTGATATATCCCTTGCGCATTGGCAACTTGCCAGTTTCAGTGAGATTCTATACTTAGGATCATTTGTTTACGGATTCTTTATTACTTGTGGTGGTTAGAATTTTCACCTTACTTAAGTTTTCCTCCTAAGGGGGTGGAGGGTTTCTCAGTCGGTAGTGCGCCAGGCTCGTAAGCTGTAATTCCTGGGTTCGAGTCCCACCTGGGCCCAGCGTTTAGATTTATCTCCGGAAGCATCCCTCGGTCAGTATGGGACACCAATGGCCTTGGAAAGGCCGCTGTCCGTCGGATGGGACGAAAAGTCGTTGTCCCGTGTGCAGAAGAGTCAAACCCTGTCCACTTAAAGAACACGCTGGATGGCTTTGACGGGAGGCTATCATCTATTTCCTGTTCCCTTCCCCAAATCTTCTTTGAGCCATTTGGGGTCCTTGTGACCTGGCCATTTAGTACATTGTGTACAAAAAAGTGCCGCTCAGAGGTAAAACAACCCAACCCTCCGATGAATGATGTTGTTGGCTCATTAGATGGAGAGTCAGGCCGGTAAGCTGATGTTCTCAGGTTAGGAATTTTGCGTGCCTACATCATGATTTTCTCCACTAACTTGATCTCTCTGGTGAGGTCCTCTCAAGTATGTTTAAACCCTTAATGAAGTGATTCAATTGATTTATGTCCTTAATGAAGAAGGGGACATTGATATGGGCTTAAAACCGCCGCCGTTCGTTGGATGGGATGTTAAGACGTGACTCCTAGGGTATTAGTCTGTGTACAGTCGCTCAAAAAAGTATCCGAACATTATGGTTGATTACAGAATTCAGAAAAAATATCTGGCAACGATGCTTTTAGAAATTAGTGATCTGGCAACCTTCATGTCACGTGACTTCCTCAATGCACTACTACCCTAAGCTGATCATTCTCTGCAGAGGGTCATCATCATTATATACCTCATTTATTTATTTTCTCTTCAACTTGCCATCAACAGATCATCAGTGGATTATTCTCATCAGCTTGTAATTTTTTCAGTTAATTATAACTTTCCTCAACGTATTAATCCTCATATAATGGAATATCCCCTTCAACTGATAATTGTTTTCAGTGGATTATGACCTTCCCTTAACAAATCATCCCCACTTTCAATGGATTGATGATGATCTTCCAGTTGATCATTCTCATCAGTGGATCAAACCTCTTCCTCAATGGATCAATGGCCTGTTGCAATGGATTATTTCCTTAAGTTGATAATTTTCTGTAGTGTATCATAGTCTTTCCTCAACGGATCACTTCCTTCAGCTCATCATTCTCCTCAGCGTATTATAGTTTTTCCTCAACGGACCATTTCCCTCAGTTCATCATTCTCCTCAGTATATCATAGTCTTTCCTCAATGAATAACTTCCCTCAGTTCACCATTCTCCGCAGTATATCATAGTCTTTCCTCAATGGATCACTTCCCACAGTTCATCATTCTCTTCAGTGTATCACAGTCTTTCCTCAACGGATCACTTCTCTCAGTTCATCATTCTCCTCAGTGTATCATAGTCTTTCCTCAACGGATCACTTCTCTTAGCTTATCATTTTCCTCAGTGTATCATAGTCTTTCCTCAAAGGATCACTTCCTTCATTTTATCATTCTCCTCAGTGTATCATAGTCTTCCTTCAACGGATCACTTCCCTCGGTTCATCATTCTCCTCAGTGTATCATAGTCTTTCCTCAACGGACCACTTTCCTCGGTTCATCATTCTCCTCAGTGTATAATAGTCTTTCCTCAAAATATCATTTCCCTCATTTCATCATTCTCCTCAGTGTATCATAGTCTTTCCTCAACGGATCACTTCTCTTAGCTTATCATTCTCCTCAGTGTATCATAATCTTTCCTCAAAGGATCACTTCCTTCATTTTATCATTCTCCTCAGTGTATCATAGTCTTCCTTCAACGGATCACTTCCCTCGGTTCATCATTCTCCTCAGTGTATCATAGTCTTTCCTCAACGGACCACTTCCCTCGGTTCATCATTCTCCTCAGTGTATAATAGTCTTTCCTCAAAGGATCATTTCCCTCATTTTATCATTCTCCTCAGTGTATCATAGTCTTTCCTCAACGGACCACTTCACTCAGTTCATCGTTCTCCTCAGTGTATCATAATCTTTCCTCAATGGATCCCTTCCCTCAGTTCATCATTCTCCTCGGTGTGTCATAGTGTTTCCTCAAAGGATCACTTCCCTCATTTCATCATTCTCCTCAGTGTATCATAGTCTTTCCTCAACGGATCACTTCTCTTAGCTTATCATTCTCCTCAGTGTATCATAGTCTTTCCTCAAAGGATCACTTCCTTCATTTTATCATTCTCCTCAGTGTATCATAGTCTTCCTTCAACGGATCACTTCCCTCGGTTCATCATTCTCCTCAGTGTATAATAGTCTTTCCTCAACGGACCACTTCCCTCATTTCATCATTCTCCTCAGTGTATCATAGTCTTTCCTCAACGGACCACTTCACTCAGTTCATCGTTCTCCTCAGTGTATCATAATCTTTCCTCAATGGATCCCTTCCCTCAGTTCATCATTCTCCTCAGTGTATAATAGTCTTTCCTCAACGGACCACTTCCCTCATTTCATCATTCTCCTCAGTGTATCATAGTCTTTCCTCAACGGACCACTTCACTCAGTTCATCGTTCTCCTCAGTGTATCATAATCTTTCCTCAATGGATCCCTTCCCTCAGTTCATCATTCTCCTCGGTGTGTCATAGTGTTTCCTCAAAGGATCACTTCCCTCATTTCATCATTCTCCTCAGTGTATCATAGTCTTTCCTCAACGGATCACTTCTCTTAGCTTATCATTCTCCTCAGTGTATCATAGTCTTTCCTCAAAGGATCACTTCCTTCATTTTATCATTCTCCTCGGTGTATCATAGTCTTCCTTCAACGGATCACTTCCCTCGGTTCATCATTCTCCTCAGTGTATAATAGTCTTTCCTCAACGGACCACTTCCCTCATTTCATCATTCTCCTCAGTGTATCATAGTCTTTCCTCAAAGGACCACTTCACTCAGTTCATCGTTCTCCTCAGTGTATCATAATCTTTCCTCAATGGATCCCTTCCCTCAGTTCATCATTCTCCTCGGTGTGTCATAGTGTTTCCTCAAAGGATCACTTCCCTCATTTCATCATTCTCCTCAGTGTATCATAGTCTTTCCTCAACGGATCACTTCTCTTAGCTTATCATTCTCCTCAGTGTATCATAATCTTTCCTCAAAGGATCACTTCCTTCATTTTATCATTCTCCTCAGTGTATCATAGTCTTCCTTCAACGGATCACTTCCCTCGGTTCATCATTCTCCTCAGTGTATCATAGTCTTTCCTCAACGGACCACTTCCCTCGGTTCATCATTCTCCTCAGTGTATAATAGTCTTTCCTCAAAGGATCATTTCCCTCATTTTATCATTCTCCTCAGTGTATCATAGTCTTTCCTCAACGGACCACTTCACTCAGTTCATCGTTCTCCTCAGTGTATCATAATCTTTCCTCAATGGATCCCTTCCCTCAGTTCATCATTCTCCTCGGTGTGTCATAGTGTTTCCTCAAAGGATCACTTCCCTCATTTCATCATTCTCCTCAGTGTATCATAGTCTTTCCTCAACGGATCACTTCTCTTAGCTTATCATTCTCCTCAGTGTATCATAGTCTTTCCTCAAAGGATCACTTCCTTCATTTTATCATTCTCCTCAGTGTATCATAGTCTTCCTTCAACGGATCACTTCCCTCGGTTCATCATTCTCCTCAGTGTATAATAGTCTTTCCTCAACGGACCACTTCCCTCATTTCATCATTCTCCTCAGTGTATCATAGTCTTTCCTCAACGGACCACTTCACTCAGTTCATCGTTCTCCTCAGTGTATCATAATCTTTCCTCAATGGATCCCTTCCCTCAGTTCATCATTCTCCTCAGTGTATAATAGTCTTTCCTCAACGGACCACTTCCCTCATTTCATCATTCTCCTCAGTGTATCATAGTCTTTCCTCAACGGACCACTTCACTCAGTTCATCGTTCTCCTCAGTGTATCATAATCTTTCCTCAATGGATCCCTTCCCTCAGTTCATCATTCTCCTCGGTGTGTCATAGTGTTTCCTCAAAGGATCACTTCCCTCATTTCATCATTCTCCTCAGTGTATCATAGTCTTTCCTCAACGGATCACTTCTCTTAGCTTATCATTCTCCTCAGTGTATCATAGTCTTTCCTCAAAGGATCACTTCCTTCATTTTATCATTCTCCTCGGTGTATCATAGTCTTCCTTCAACGGATCACTTCCCTCGGTTCATCATTCTCCTCAGTGTATAATAGTCTTTCCTCAACGGACCACTTCCCTCATTTCATCATTCTCCTCAGTGTATCATAGTCTTTCCTCAAAGGACCACTTCACTCAGTTCATCGTTCTCCTCAGTGTATCATAATCTTTCCTCAATGGATCCCTTCCCTCAGTTCATCATTCTCCTCGGTGTGTCATAGTGTTTCCTCAAAGGATCACTTCCCTCATTTCATCATTCTCCTCAGTGTATCATAGTCTTTCCTCAACGGACCACTTCCCTCAGTTCATCGTTCTCCTCAGTGTATCACACTTCTTCCCCAAGTGATTCCACTCTAACAATATTCAATAACTGATAATTATATTTCTTTCATCCTACTTTTCCTTCAATGTGTCGTTCCCTCTTACAATGAAAACCAGATTACCCTTCAGTGGAAACCCAACTCTTTCTCTTTCAATAGATCAGTCTCCTCAGCCGTGTTTCTTTTCCCGTGGTTCATACCTTTTACTGGAACGGATCATCCCTCCCATAACGGATCACTCCACCCTGTTGATCATTCTCTTCATACAATGCCTTTTCCTTCCTTCAGTGGATTGTTTCTCTCTGTTGATCACTCTCTTCAGTGGATCACAAATCACCATCAATCGATCTTAGTATCCTTCAACGGATCATTCCACTCTGTTGATGATTCTTTTCAGTGAATCATAATTCCCCCTCAATGATCTTCTCATCTTTCAATGGATCATTACATCCAGTTACGATTGTCTTCCGTGGACGATAATACCTCTTATTGAGCGGATAATCCCTCCTTTAACAGATTGACAGATTTAACTCATTTAACAGATCCGTTGATCGTTCTCTTTCGAGGATGCCAATCTCCCACATTGTAATCAATCTCTCAGTTACAGTCGCTCAAAAAAGTATCCGAACACTATGGTTGATTACAGAATTCAGAAAAAATATCTGGCAACGATTTTTTTTAGAAATTAGTGATCTGGCAACCTTCGTGTCGTGACACGAGAGGATGCCATATCACTAATCTCTAAAAAAAAATCGTTGCCAGATATTTTTTCTAAATTCTGTAATCAACCATAGTGTTCGGATATTTTTTTGAGCGACTGCAGGTGGTTATATTATTTTGATACTAGATCGTGTGGGCTCACTCACGGAAATATTGAGCATGTGCAGTTACCGTTCACAGCAAACTGGAGCGTGTGCAGTAACTGCACACGCTCCAGTTTGCTGTGAACGGTAACTGGAGCGTGTACAGTTGCTGTACACGCTCCAGATATTTTCCTGAATTCTGTAATCACGTGACACGAAGGTTGCCAGATCACTAATTTCTAAAAAAAATCATTGCCAGATATTTTTTTCTGAATTCTGCAATCAACCATAGTGTTCGGATACTTTTTGTGCGACTGGACCATTCGTTTCTGTGGATCACACTTCTTACTAAAATGATCCCTTCTTCAAAGAATCCTTCCATTCATTTTATCGTTCTTTAAAGATCTCTTGAAAAGGAATTTTTATTTTTTGATCCTCCTCTTCCCCATCATTGGGTTGTATTCCGCCCTCACGTATTCCACCAGATTATAACGGCTATTTCAATGACTACGGAAACATTACCCTCCTTTGAAGTAGTTGCTACTGATCACCTAATCCTGACATATCGGTGAAATTTAAGTTAATCTTTCAAATGACCTGATTTCATCTTGTCCACCTGCAGCGTTAGCGTCCTTGAATTTTGCCATTTAACCCACTGTCGATCAAAACCAGTAGTGCACAGAGTCAAACGACTAAAATCTCTCAAGAGAGTGGCAGAGTTCTGCCAATTGTTGATCAAGGGTTGGCCGATGCTCATGTCGTTGGAGTATCGGAGGCATTTGGCTAACAAGAGTGATTATCGACTGACAGATCCCTGCTTCCCTTTGGCAGGCGTCCAAGGAGAGCAGCCTTTACCGTTTCGCTGCTTCGTGCTGCGCTACGACTATGGAGCTTCTGAAGCGGAACAATCGATAATAACTCTCCCTTCCACTGCTGCGAATGTTTAATCATAACTTCATGCCTCAAATCGAGGGGCGGGGGTGGCTCAGTCGGTAGCGCGCCAGGCTCGTAATCTGTAGTTCCCAGGTTCGAGTCCCAGCTGGGTCAGCGTTGAGATTTATCTCCGCAAAATTCCCTGCCCTGCCTACGGTCAGTAGGGGACACCGATGGGCTTGGAAAGGCCGCCGTCCGTCGGATGGGACGTTAAGCCGTGGCCCCGTGTGCGGGAGAGCCATACCCTCTGCACGTTAAAGAACACGCTGGATGGCCTTGACGGGAGGCTACCATCTGTCTCCCAACAGCTGTTCCAGTGGGTCAACTCCCCCAACCATATCTGAGCCTTCGGGGTCCATGTGACCTGGCCATTTAGCCCATGGTGTGCAAAAAAGTGCCTCTGAGAGGTGAAACAACCCAGCCTCAAATCGAAGCGAACAACTATTGGGATGTTCACTTCATTCCGTATTAAGGAAGTGCATATTAATATAAGCAAGATAAGTGATGCTGATTCCGACGTAGATGACAATATTTTGTAATTTGATATGTTCTGGCGGTTGGGTTACCTCTGAGCGGCACTTTTTTGCACACCAAGGGCTAAATGACCAGGTCACATGGACCCCGAAGGCTCGGAGTAGGTTGGGGGAGGGGAACCACTGGAACAGCTGTTGGGCGACAGATGGTAGCCTCCCGTCAAGGCCATCCAGCGTGTTCTTTAACGTTGGGTTGGGTTACGTCTGAGCGGCACTTTTTTGCACACCATGGGCTAAATGAACAGGTCACATGGACCCCGAAGGCTCGGAGTAGGTTGGGGGAGGGGAACCACTGGAACAGCTGTTGGGATACAGATGGTAGCCTCCCGTCAAGGCCATCCAGCGTGTTCTTTAACGTTAGGTTGGGTACCTCTGAGCGGCACTTTTTTGCACACCATGGGCTCAATGGCCAGGTCACATGGACCCCGAAGGCTCAGAGAAGGTTGGAGGTGGGGACCCTTTGGAGCAGCTGTTGGGAGACAGATGGTAGCCTCCAGTCAAGGCTATCCAGCGTGTTCTTTAACGTTGGGTTGGGTTACCTCTGAGCGGTACTTTTTTGCACACCATGGACTAAATGGCCAGGTCACATGAACCCCGAAGGCTCAGAGAAAGTTGGAGGAGGGGACCCACTGGAACAGCTGTTGGGAGACAGATGGTAGCCTCCCATCAAGGCTATCCAGCGTGTTCTTTAACGTTGGGTTGGGTTTCCTCTGAGCGGCACTTTTTTTGCACACCATGGGCTAAATGACCAGGTCAAATGGACCCCGAAAGCTCAGAGAAGGTTGAGGGAGGGGAACCACTGAAACAGCTGTTGGGAGACAATGGTAGCCTCCCGTCAAGGCCATCCAGCGTGTTCTTTAACGTTGGGTTGGGTTACCTCTGAGCAGCACATTTTTGCACACCATGGGCTAAATGGCCAGGTCACATGGACCCCGAAGGCTCAGAGAAGGTTGGAGGTGGGGACCCACTGGAGCAGCTGTTGGGAGACAGATGGTAGCCTCCCGTCAAGGCTATCCAGCGTGTTCTTTAACATTGGGTTGGGTTACCTCTGAGCGGCACTTTTTTGCACACCATGGACTAAATGGCCAGGTCACATGGACCCCGAAGGCTCAGAGAAGGTTGGAGGAGGGGACCCACTGGAACAGATGTTGGGAGACAGATGGTAGCCTCCTGTCAAGGCCATCCAGCGTGTTCTTTAACGTTTGGTTCGACCCCGAAGGCTCAGAGAAGATTGGAGGAGGGGACCCACTGGAACAGCTGTTGGGAGACAGATGGTAGCCTCTCGTCAAGGCCATCCAGTGTGTTCTTTAACCTGCACAGTGTATGGCTCTCCCGCACGTGGAGCCACGACTTTAGGTCTCATCCGACGGACGGCGGCATTTCCAAGCCCATCGTTGTCCCCTACTGACTGTCAGCAGGGCGGGGAGTTATACGGAGATAAATCTCAACGCTGGCTCAGTTGGGACTCGAATCTGGGAACTGCAGATTACGAACCTGGTGCGCTACCAACTGATCACCCTCCGCCCCCCCGCCCCCCTGCCCTTGTTTTGACGGTAATTTCGCAGAAACTTCGAAAAATGTTTAAATTTGAAATTTAAAATTTCTCTAAGTAGATAATTAATCTTTACGACATGTTAATTAAATATATTTTGAGGTCATATGCATAAATCGCGAGTAACAGTAAATGTTTAGTCTAGTTTCCAAGATCTAATGTGATCGTTCTCATAATATTAGATCCCAAATCGATGCATGCTTTGATATTGGGATATCTATATCCTTGGTTTTAGTACAGTCGCTCAAATAAATATTCGAACAATATGGTTGATTACAGAATTCAGAAAAAATATCCGCAAAGATTTTTTTTTAGAAATTAGTGATCTGGCAACCATCGTGTCACGTGATTACAGAATTCACGAACAATATCTGCAGCGTGTACAGCAACTGTACACGCTCCAGTTACCGTTCACAGCAAACTGGAGCGTGTGCAATTACTGCACACGCTCCAGTTTGCTGTGAACGGTAACTGCACACGCTCAATATTTCCGTGAGAGAGCCCACACCATATAGTATCAAAATAATATGACCACCTACAGTCGCTCAAAAAAGCATCCGAACACTATGGTTGATTACAGAATTCAGAAAAAATATCTGGCAACGATTTTTTTAGAAATTAGTGATCTGGCAACCTTCGTGTCACGTGATTACAGAATTCAGGAAAAATATCTGGATCGTGTACAGCAACTGTACACGCTCCAGTTTCCTGTGAACGGTAACTGCACACGCTCAATATTTCCGTGAGTGAGCCCACACGATCTAGTATCAAAATAATATGACCACCTACAGTCGCTCAAAAAAGTATCCGAACACTATGGTTGATTACAAGATTCAGAAAAAATATCTGGCACCGATTTTTTTTCAGAAATTAGTGATCTGGCAACCTTCGTGTCACGTGATTACAGAATTCAGGAAAAATATTTGCAGCGTGTACAGCAACTGTACACGCTCCAGTTTCCTGTGAACGGTAACTGCACACGCTCAATATTTCCGTGAGTGAGCCCACACGATCTAGATCAAATTAACATGACCACCTACAGTCGCTCAAAAAAGTATCCGAACATTACGGTTGATTACAGAATTCAGAAAAAATATCTGGCAACGAGTTTTTTTAGAAATTGGTGATCTGGCAACCTTCGTGTCACGTGATTACAGAATTCAGGAAAAATATCTGGATCGTGTACAGCAACTGTACACGCTCCAGTTTCCTGTGAACGGTAACTGCACACGCTCAATATTTCTGTGAGTGGGCCCACACGATCTAGTATCAAAATAATATGACCACCTACAGTCGCTCAAAAAAGTATCCGAACACTATGGTTGATTACAGGATTCAGAAAAAATATCTGGCACCGATTTTTTTTAGAAATTAGTGATCTGGCAACCTTCGTATCACGTGACACGAAGGTTGCCAGATCACTAATTTAAAAGGAAAAAACGTTGTCAGATATTTTTTCTGAATTCTGTAATCAACCATAATGTTCGGATGCTTTTTTGAGCGACTGTTCATGCCATTTCTGTGTTGAATTCAGTGTCTGGATTGTGTAAAGAGAGAATCAGCGCTGTTGCTTCCTTACAACCTGAAGAAGCCTCACAATTAGCTAAATAGCTAGGTCTCAAGGAAACGACCCACAATTAACTAAATGACTAGGCCACACACAAACAAAGTTCTCACAATTAACTAATTGGTTATTTCACAAGGAAACGCCTCGCAGTTAACTAAACGCAGTTAACTAAAAAGGAAACTTCTCAAATTAATGTAAATGGTTTAGATTACGCACAAACACAGAAAGAAAATCTCCTCACAATTTGTAAACTGGATACGTTATAATGAACTGAAAACTCCTCACAATTAGTTAAATGTTGGGTCATAAAAAACTGCTGACAATTAGCTAAATAGTAGGTCACAAGGAGACTCCTCGCAATTAGCTAAATAGCTCGACAGAAGGTTGGGTTGTTTTACCTCTGAGTGGCACTTTTTTGCACACCATGGGCTAAATGGCCAGGTCACATGGACCCCGAAGGCTCAGAGAAGGTTGAGGGAGGGGACCTACTGGAACAGCTGTTGGGAGACAGATGTTAGCCTCCCGTCAAGGCCATCCAGCGTGTTCTTTAACGTGCACAGGGTATGGCTCTCCCGCACACGGGGCCACGGCTTAACGTCCCATCCGACGGACCGCGGCCTTTCCAAGCCCATCGGTGTCCCCTACTGACCGTGGGCAGGGCGGGGAATTTTGCGGAGATGAATCTCAACGCTGACCCAGCTGGGACTCGAACCTGGGAACTACAGATTACGAGCCTGGCGCGCTACCGACTGAGCCACCCCCGCCCCCTTGACAGAAGGTAACTCCTCACAATTATAGGGTGTCCCAAAAGTCTGGATCCATAGGTAAAACTTTATTTAAAAGGTATATTACACCAAATGCTCAAATTGATGGCCTTGCACTTCGCGACTCTTGTGGATACGCTGAATACAAGAACGTTGAACATTTCTCAAAGTATCAGAGCCGATGTTTGTGTTACATGCAGAGATGGTTTCCTTCTTTCTCACAAACTGAATGGCTAGGACAGAAAGAAACTCCTCATAATGGGGTAAATATCTAGATAATAATGATACAACTCACAATGAACTAAACGGATGCAAAATTATTAACATTAATGAACCTTTTAGTTAATAGACATTAATTATCAAAATAGCCAGATCACAAAAAAATCGATCGCAATATACTAAATTTACTGGTCATAAGGAAGGCCATGAAGCGGCTCTAGGAACCATGTGCAGTATGCCTTGCTTATAAAATCAATTTCCATTTTTCGAGGGGCAAGAATGACTCAATTGGTTAGCGCAAGCTCGTAATCTGATGTTTCTTGGTTCGAGTCCCAACAAAATCCGTCGAGAGTTTTTGCGGATGACTATTTTTCTCCACTAAATGCATTGAGAGTTTTTGCAGCTGACTATTCTTCTCAACTAAATCCTTTGAAAGTTTTTGATGTTGACTATTCTTCTCAACGAAATGCATTGAAAGGTTTTGCGGCTGACTATTCTTCTTAACTAAATGCATTGAGAGTTTTTTTTTGCGCTGACTATTCTTTTCAACTAAATGCATTGAGAGTTTTTGCGCTGACCATTTTTTTCAAATAAATGCATTGAGAGTTTTTGCGGTTGACTATTCTTCTCAACGAAATGCATTGAAAGGTTTTGCGGCTGACTATTCTTCTCAACTAAATACATTGAGAGTTTTTGCGGCTGACTATTTTCTCACATCGGTGAGAAAGGGAATATCAATCGGCTTAGAAAGGCTGCTGTTCATTGAATGGGACGAAAAACCTGTGCAGAAGATCCATACCCTGTACACGTTAAGGAACACGCTGGGTGACCTCGATGGAAGGCTCTCTATCTCTTAAGAGCTATCCATTCCACTAATCTGTTCTGGGGGCTAGATATCCTTGCAATAATCGGGTGCAAAAAAGTATCGGTTAACATGTAGACAACTCAACCGTAATCAGTAACGATTCTCCACAAATCCCACCTGCAAGGGAAAAATCTTATGTGGTCATCAGACCTCTCTGGCGAAAAGCAAGCGGGCTTTTTTTTTTCTAAACAACTTGAGGAAAAACGCGCAACAGGAACGAAACTCCAACATAAAGTCAAAATAAATAAAAAATAATGAAAACATCTATGTCTTATCTTGTATTCGAATCTAGGTCCATTTTCTCGGCAGCGGATCACTATCATTAGAATTGGATCATTACGGAAAGAATACAGAAATGTTTCCCATGAGGATAAATAGCTTAGCGTAGGGATTCCCAAAGTATGAAAGCTACTTCTTTGGGCGTCACAAAGCTTTGAAGATTTGGGTTGTTGTTGTTTTACCTCTGAGCGGCACTTTTTTGCACACCATGGGTTAAATGGCCAGGTCACATGGACCCCGAAGGCTCAGAGAAGTTTGGGGGAGGGGACTCACTGGAACAGCTGTTGGGAGACAGATGGTAGTCTCCCGTCAAGGCCATCCAGCATGTTCTTTAACGTGCACAGGGTATGGCTCTCCCGCACACGGGGCCACGGCTTAACGTCCCATCCGACGGACGGCGGCCTTTCCAAGTCCATCGGTGTCCCCTACTGACCGTGGGCAGGGCGGGGAATTTTGCGGAGATAAATCTCAACGCTGACTCAGCTGGGACTGGAACCTGGGAACTACAGATTACGAGCCTGGCGCGCTACCGACTGAGCCACCCCCGCCCCAAGCTTTGAAGAAGATATCGAAATCATTAGATCAGGCCTGCCCAACACCAGACTCACTGAAAAGAATAATCAATATTCTGAAACTGGTTCAGTTCTTCTGATTTTTTGACCAAGCATTTTAGACGCATAACTAAACGATTTAGTCTATTCATAGTATACATTAAAAATGTATATCTTTGTTTTTTAATCAAAATATTTTTCTGATTTCTTTTTCCAATTAAATACTCATTAAAAATGTATGTTTTCGTTTTTAAGTAGAGAATTTTTTCTGCGGCTCTTCCTTCATGAAATTTAACCAGGGTAGGATATACAGGTGGGGGAGGAGGTTATGCTCCCTCCTCTTATAAAAGTTTATAAAGTTACTTATAAAGTTTCTTATAAAAGTTTATAAAGTTCCTTTTAAAAGTTTATAAAGTTCCAAGTTTCTTATAAAAGTTTATAAAGTTCCTAGTTTCTTATAAAAGTTTATAAAGTTCCTTATAAAAGTTTATAAAGTTCCTAGTTTCTTATAAAAGTTTATAAAGTTCCTAGTTCCTTATAGAAGTTTATAAAGTTCCTTATAAAAGTTTAATAGTTTTGCCTCCATTTGAGATCCCAGGGCGACCACTGTGTGTTTCTCCTCCCCCTCCAACCTTCTATGAGCCCTCGGAGTGTTTGTGACCTGGCCATTTAGTCCATTGTGTGCAAAAAAGTGCCACTAAGAGGCAAAACAACCCAACACGTTTCAGTTAATAAAAGCAAGAAAAAAAAAGAAATAAACCAAGACTTCTTAAAAATTTTTTTTTCGAAAAAAAACCTCGTCGTCATCGTCTGCAGTTCAACATCCTTTTCATAAAGTTCATTACATAAGAGTTTTAAAAAGAAAATTCTATTTCGATTCCTTCCTTCAAATCTTCGAGCTGAATATATTCGCTCCAGACACACAAAATAATTGAGCTTTGCTATCTGAAGAGCAATTATTGCGCCACGCATCGGGGCACCACGAACTCGTGCACACATTACGCGAAGTCCGTGGAAAAAGGTCAAGTGAATCCTTTAGTGCTGAAAAGGAATGATGATGATCAGGGAAGAGATCACGTCAGTCAGCATTTGTCCCAGGATGATACATATGCAAGAAAAAAAATTCGTTATCAACCTACAGAAAGAAATGCTGACTTCATCTCTTGAAATAAATCTGTCGAGTTTGTTCTCCAGGTAGCTAGACGAAAAAGAAACCGTCATTTCTTTTGTGTTGGAAGGAAATGCTCGGTTTCAGATGTTGATTTCACAAATCTCTTTCTTTAAGCATAAATATTTTTCGTAAAGCATAAAAATTTAGTTCGTAAAAATGCAAAAAAACAAAAACAAGTGTGATAAATTTATATCTTTTAATTTCTGAAAATCAAGAAAATGGTCAGCGATGAAATCACAGAAACAACAATCTTCTCTAAGATAAAGCATTTATATTTCATTTCGATGGATAAAAAAAATTAATGATTTCGAAGAATAAAGTTGGGTTGTTTTACCTCTGAGCGGCACTTTTTTGCACATCATGGGCTAAACGGCAAGGTCACAAAGACCCCGAAGGCTCAGAGAAGGTTGGGGGAGGGGACCACTGGAACAGCTGTTGGGAGACAGATGGTAGACTCCCGTCAAGGCCATCCAGCGTGTTCTTTAACAAATAATGGCTCTCCCGTACACGGGGTTCACGGCTTAATGTCCCATCCGATGGACAGCGGTCTTTCCAAGCCCATCGGTGTCCCCTACTGACCGTGGGCAGGGCGAGGAATTCTGCGGAGATAAATCTCAACGCTGACCCAGCTGGGACTCGAACCTGGGAACTACAGATTACGAGCCTGGCGCGTTACCGACTGAGCCACCCCCGCCCCAAAGGATAAAGTAATTTATGGTTTAGAATTTAAAACGTTTGTTCAGAGAAATGAGTCGTGTCACGTGACACGAAGGTTGCCAGATCACTAATTTCTAAAAAAAATCGTTGCCAGATATTTTTTCTGAATTCTGTTATCAACCATAGTGTTCGGATACTTTTTTTTGAGCGAGTGTAGGTGGTCATATTATTTTGATACTAGATCGTGTGGGCTCACTCACAGAAATATTGAGCGTGTGCAGTTACCGTTCACAGCAAACTGGAGCGTGTGACAATAACTGCACACGCTCCAGTTTGCTGTGAACGGTAACTGGAGCGTGTACAGTTGCTGTACACGCTCCAGATATTTTTCCTGAATTCTGTAATCACGTGACACGAAGGTTGCCAGATCACTAATTTCTAAAAAAAAATCGTTGCCAGATATTTTTCCTGAATTCTGTAATCAGCCATAGTGTTCGGATACTTTTTTGAGCGACTGTACAAACGCAGAAGTATCCAGGAACCAATAAAAAAGCGTCATTGGCTTATCTGATGATTATTTATAAACCTCCAAGGGATCGACTAGTGATTGGTCATTTTTCCTTTCTCTTTTCAATTTTTATTGGTACAAATCTTATGATCATGTTTCTGAATTCACGAAAAATAGTGTGAATCTACAATGTGTATATCTCAGATGTAGTTAAGTATGTAAGCCATTAGAGCCGAATATAGAATTCTTGAAAAAGACAGAGAGTCGTATTCAGAATCTCAGAAGCATTTGGAAGAGATGTCTGTATTCAGATCACTGAGAATCCTTGAAGAGACGTATTCAGAACTTTGAAAGCTCTTGGAAGGAATGTATTCATAGCTCTCGGAGCTCTGATGAGAGACGTATTCAGAATTCTTCTGGTGTAGGGAGCTCCTTATTGGAAGGCTAATTTCATCAGAACTGAACTTCAGGATTCTTTGAGCTCTGCTGAGAGACTTATTCTGAATTCTTGGAGACTTTGGGATAGACATATTCAGAATTCTTCTGGTGTAGGGATAGACATATTCAGAATTCTTCTGGTGTAGGGATCTCCTTATTAGAAGCTAATTCATCATAATCTATGTAATATTAATTTGAACTTCAGAACTCTTGGGGCTTTGATGATAGTCTTATTCTGAACTCTCGGAGACCTTAGGGAGAGATGTATTCAGAATTCTTCTGGTGTAGGGAGCTCCTTATTGGAGGCTAATTTCATCAGAATTTAATATTAACTTGAAATTCGGGATTTTTGAAGCTCTGCTGAGAGACTTATTCTGAACTCTAGAAGACCTTGGGATAGACGTATTCAGAATTCTTCTGGTGTAGGGAGCTCCTTATTCGAAGCTTATTCATCATAATCTATGTGATATTAACTTAAACTTCAGAATTCTTGGAGCTTTGATGATAGTCTTATTCTGAACTCTCGGAGACCTTAGAGAGAGGTGTATTCAGAATTCTTCTGGTGTAGGGAGCTCCTTATTCGAGGCAAATTTCACCGTATTCTAATATTAACTTAAACTTCAGAGCTCTGATGAGAGACGTATTCAGAATTCTTCTGGTGTAGGGAGCCCGTTTTGGTAAGCTAATTTCGCCATAATCTAATAGTAACTTGAACTTCAGAATTCTTGGAGCTCTGATGAGAGACGTATTCAAAACCCTCAGAGACTGAGGGAGACGAATTCAGAATTCTTGGATCAATATGGAGTAACACGTCAAATCTTGATAATCACGTATTTATCACGAATATAAATGATCGCATTTCAAGTTTATCGTTATTTTCTTTTAATTTTTTTTTTAATTTGCCAAATTTTATTGCAGTTTGCAATTGCGTTGAGTAAAAAAAAATGACATGTTTTAAGAGAAATCTTTATTTTTCAGAAAGAAAAAGAGGGGGGGGGAATGCTTATTATCACACGTCATACATGGCCTAATTCATGAAGGGCGGGAGTGGCTCAGTCGGTAGCGCGCCAGGCTCGTAATCTGTAGTTCCCAGGTTCGAGTCCCAGCTGGGTCAGCGTTGAGATTTATCTCCGCAAAATTCCCCGCCCTGCCCACGGTCAGTAGGGGACACCGATGGGCTTGGAAAGGCCGCCGTCCGTCGGATGGGACGTTAAGCCGTGGCCCCGTGTGCGGGAGAGCCATACCCTGTGCACGTTAAAGAACACGCTGGATGGCCTTGACGGGAGGCTACCATCTGTTTCCCAACAGCTGTTCCAGTGGGTCCCCTCCCCCAACCTTCTCTGAGCCTTCGGGGTCCATGTGACCTGGCCATTTAGCCCATGGTGTGCAAAAAAGTGCCGCTCAGAGGTAAAACAACCCAACCCAAGCCTAATTCATGCACAGGCGGCTGGGCAGACACGTGTGACGTCATCGACGGCAGAAATTGTTGGTTTCCCTGTGGTTCCGTGGTTACTTGAGCGATCGGTTCCAAATTTGGTGGGGTGGTTCCATTTAGTTATAACCCTGTTGGGGTAACAGGCCAGGTTCCTACCTGTGGTGGGACGGGAATGATCCCTCAAAAAGTGTCAGAGATTTCTGTGGTCGCTGCAGTCACCTATCTTGTGAATGGAGTAGTACGTTGTGAGTAGTACGTGTCGAGAGCAGAGAATGAAGTGATCAATGGACATTTGTATGGCGCCAAACGTTTGGCGGGATTTAATTGTGACTCAAGTGGTGGAGTCTAGAGCAGAGAATGAAGTGATCAATATACATATGTATGGCGCCAAACTTTTGGCGGGATTTAATTGTGACTCAAGTGGTGGAGTCGAGAGCAGAGAATGAAGTGATCAATGGACATTTGTATGGCGCCAAACGTTTGGCGGGATTTAATTGTGACTCAAGTGGTGCAGTCGAGAGCAGAGAATGAAGTGATCAATGGACATATGTATGGCGCCAAACGTTTGGCGGGATTTAATTGTGACTCAAGTGGTGGAGTCTAGAGCAGAGAATGAAGTGATCAATATACATATGTATGGCGCCAAACTTTTGGAGGGATTTAATTGTGACTCAAGTGGTGGAGTCTAGAGCAGAGAATGAAGTGATCAATATACATATGTATGGCGCCAAACTTTTGGCGGGATTTAATTGTGACTCAAGTGGTGGAGTCGAGAGCAGAGAATGAAGTGATCAATGGACATATGTATGGCGCCAAACTTTTGGCGGGATTTAATTGTGACTCAAGTGGTGGAGTCGAGAGCAGAGAATGAAGTGATCAATGGACATATGTATGGCGCCAAACTTTTGGCGGGATTTAATTGTGACTCAAGTGGTGGAAAGCTTGAATGAAGTTATCGATGGGAAGGGTTATCAACACGTTTCGCGCCAAATGTTTGGCGTAGGTTTATCTGGTATATGAAAAATTAAAGGTGGCAAATAAATCAATATCAAATCTACGTTTTGATATTGATTCATATTATAACCTATTGATTCAAATGTTAAAATTTTAAGTATGTGTAGCAAAGGATTTATTTATTGTTGAAATTTGACTTTTTGATGCTAAAGTGCAATGGTCAAGATACATTGTCAGCAGTGATTTACCCTTACCAACAGGTCAAGGTTTGACCTCAATGGCTTTATATTGACTCGCTCTTTTCAGACGTCTCGAACTTAGGAGCTGTTGAAAAGTACCGTTTTTGTTTAAAAGAGAAGCGAAAAATACTTTTTATTTGTATGGGTACTAATAGAATATTACTCTTTACATTTTCGTAATCATTAATTAATTCGAATTACTACTGTTAGAGGGCGCTGAAAACGGAAAACTAAAAACTTAATTCTCTTTGAAAATGAGCGCAAAATGCGAGGTGGTATGTTATTCTTCTAGCTCAGTGATTCTCAACCTTTTATGCTTCACGTACCCCCTGGAAATGTGTATGTAATTGGCGTACCCCTTGTATAGATAGATAAAACTATAGTTATAGTATAACAATGGGAATAAAATAAAACATATAAATCAGTGGTCCTCAAACTTTTATGCTTCACGTACCTTCTGAAAATGTGTATGTAACTGGCGTACCCCTTGTATAGATAGATAAAACTATGGTTATAGTATAAAAATGGGAATAAAATAAAATAAAAAATTAAATCAGTGGTTCTCAACCTTTTATGCTTCACGTACCCCCTGGAAATGTGTATGTAACTGGCGTACCCCTTGTATGGATAATAAAACTATAGTTATAGTATAACAATGGGAATAATATAAAACGTATAAATCAATGGTACTCAAACTTTTATGCTTCATGTACCCCCGGAAATGTGTATGTAACTGGCGTACCCTTGTATAGATAGATAAAACTATAGTTATAGTATAACAATGGGAATAAAATAAAACATATAAATCAGTGGTTCTCAACCTTTTATGTTTCACGTACCTCCTGAAAATGTGTATGTAACTGGCGTACCCCTTGTATAGATAGATAAAATTATAGTTATAGTATAACAATGGGAATAAAATAAAACATATAAATCAGTGGTTCTCAAACTTTTATGCTTCACGTACCTCCTGGAAATGTGTATGTAACTGGCGTACCCCTTGTATAGATAGATAAAACTATATAGTATAACAATGGGAATAAAATAAAACATATAAATCAATGGTTCTCAACCTTTTATGCTTTACGTACCTTCTGAAAATGTGTATGTAACTGGCGTACCCCTTGTATAGATAGATAAAACTATAGTTATAGTATAACAATGGGAATAAAATAAAACATATAAATCAGTGGTTCTCAACCTTTTATGCTTCACGTATCCCCTGGAAATGTGTATGTAACTGGGGTACCCCTTGTATAGATAGATAAAACTATAGTTATAGTATCACAATGGGAATAAAATAAAACACTGACTTTGTTATTAGATCTAGCGACTTTTGAGTTCTCACGACGTATCCCCAAAACATTTGCCGCGTACCCCACGTTGAGAAAACCAACTCTAGCGTCTATATCCAGACAAATTGTCTGTGTATTAAAGCTGTTGAGAATATTTCCTAACGGTAATACGTCATAAGAATTTACCTCATAAATGAATTAAAGCTTAAATAATTAGTTTGTTTCAAATTATGGAATAAAATAAATGCACTTTTTAGGAGTTTGCCTAATAATTTTTTTAAATATTAGACCAAATATAATTAATTTTCCTTAAACAAGGCAATTACATCAGTATAATATTTATTTATTTGCACAATGTTTAATACATAGCTAATACATAGTCAAGTTCCACAAAAGTTAGTGTTCAACTCGCAAGAGGATAGTTACAAAACATACATTTCCTGCAATCCTGAGTACATAAATACATATAAAAATATGTAAACGAAAAATAGCAATTTCAGCCTCTGTAATATATAAATTTATCTCCTACTACTCATATATATCATTTCAATGCAATCAGTATAATAATATAATTATTTACCAAACGGTAGTATATTGCATATAAAAATAAATGTGAAATATTCAAAGAATGTTGCCGTAAATCGAGATTTAAGTTTTTTCCCATTAAATGCATATTTTAGAAGTTCATTAAATAAGTTGGGTTGTTTCACCTCTGAGCGGCACTTTTTTGCACACCATGGGCTAAATGGCCAGGTTACATGGACCCCGAAGGCTCAGAGAAGGTTGGGGGAGGGGACCCACTGGAACAGCTGTTAGGAGACAAATGGTAGCCTCCCGTCAAGGCCATCCAGCGTGTTCTTTAACGTGCACAGTGTATGGCTCTCCCGCACACGGGGACACGGCTTAACGTCCCATCCGACGGACGGCGGCCTTTCCAAGCTCTTCGGTGTCCCCTACTGACCGTGGACAGGGCGGGGAATTTTTGCGGAGATAAATCTCAACGCTGACCCAGCTGGGACTCGAACCTGGGAACTACAGATTACGAGCCTGGCGCGCTACCGACTGAGCCACCCCCGCCCTCATTAAATAAGTTAGATTCTCATTGATATAATATGGAAATCATTTAATATTGGGGTAAGACAGTGTATTATTGTTAAAATTCATTGAAAACAGTTAGGAAAGGAATGGGAACTTCTCAATTTTTAAACTTCATAGGTATTTTTCTTTTCCATAAATATCTGAACTAAATCACCATTCATAAACCAATCATTAGCATATTTAACACTTCTGTGAAAATTAAATATAGTCTCAAGTACTGCTTAGGTTGCAGTAGCGGAGTATACGTCACTGCCTCAACTGGAAGCAACCTTCCCTAAAGAATTAAAGACACTTCGACCAAAATGTGCATGAATTCTGCCTAGCAACCAGAATTCCTTGTCGGAATGCCTGACCTAGTTTTTATAATTCTGAGCTAAAATCCTATTTCTATACATGTGCAAATTTTAAGCTTAAGTACATTGAAGCTTCCAACTTATTAAAGTCAATATTATTCAGCGCATTTCAGAACATTAGAGGAGTTGAATCGGAATAGATATTTTTGAAAAACAGATGACGTCTGATCTAAAATCGCATTTCGGATTCTAACGATTTCTATGAATCATAATCTAAAGGCAAAAAAAAAAACATCACATTTTGGCCTTTTTTTCTTAAGATTTGAACCTCTTTCTTTAGGGAAAGTGAAGAAACGATAAAAAGACAGGAGGAATTTTTAAAGGTTTTTTTTTTATGCGAACATAACTGAAACGTTGATTTATCCATTTTTGATGCTATAAATAATGGAATATCGAAATTCGATTGCTAAAGGCATTATTAAAGGAATAAATTTTCTCAAGTTTGAAAAATGAGAAAGAAAGATGTTTGCAAATCAAGTAATGCTTATTCAAAGCTTGTGCCAATACAACCCTCTACTTTCTACATGATTTAGCGGTTTCACTGGCTGCTTTTCAGATTTGATTTAAGCTAGTGGCTAAAATAAGACTGTTTTCGCTTTTTTTACATGCATTTTTGATGCGTGAGTTGCGTTTTCCATTTTTTACCAGACTATTAAGTGTACACATAAACTTCTAGCTTAAAAGAAAACTCAAATAAATTTCTGCTAACATCACATATTTTTTTTTGGCCTTTCCTTAAAGTAATTTGTGCATCTCTCCAAATGTTTTCTAATATTTTTCGTTTTTTAAATGGTATTTTTTATTACGAACCGGAATAATAAATTTGTGAGCAGAAATTGGATTTTTTTTTAGTCGGTTAAAAATGTACGAGGATTGTTCAATAAAGATTTGGAATTGATACATAACGGGGTTTTTGTTGTTGTTGGGTTGTTTTACCTCTGAGCGGCACTTTTTTGCACACCACATGAACCCCGAAGGATCAGAGAAGGCTGGGGGAGGAGACCCACTGGAACAGCTGTTGGGAGACAGATGGTAGCCTCCCGTCAAGGCCATTGAGCGTGTTCTTTAACGTGCACAGGGTATGGCTCTCCCGCATACAGCACCACAGCTTAACGTCCCATCCGACGGACGACGGTCTTTCCAAGCCCATCGGTGTCCCCTACTGACCGTGGGTAGGACGGAGAGTTTTGCGGTGATAAATCTCAACGCTGACCCAGCTGGGACTCGAACCTGGGAACTACAAATTACGAGTCTGGCACGCTACCGACTGAGCCACCCCCACTCCACATAACGGCGCTATTTAATTGTTTGATACAAAGTTAACTGATCTTGAAAACATTTCTATTGGATGATATACCGTGATTTTGTTTTAAAACATTTCCTTATCTCATTTAGTTCCTCTAAGCCTTGATTTTTATTTATAGAAGAGTTTTTTCCATTTCAATGTACAGTCGCTCAAAAAAGTATCCGAACACTATGTTGATTACAGAATTCAGAAAGAATATCTGGCAACGATTTTTTTAGAAATTAGTGATCTGGCAACCTTCGTGTCACGTGATTACAGAATTCAGGAAAAATATCTGGAGCGTGTACAGCAACTGTACACGCTCCAGTTACCGTTCACAGCAAACTGGAGCGTGTGCAGTTATTGTCACACGCTCCAGTTTGCTGTGAACGGTAACTGCACACGCTCAATATTTCTGTGAGTGAACCCACACGATCTAGTATGAAAATAATATGACCACCTACAGTCGCTCAAAAAAGTATCCGAACACTATGGTTGATAACAGAATTCAGAAAAAATATCTGGCAACGATTTTTTTTAGAAATTAGCGATCTGGCAACCTTCGTGCCACGTGACACGAAGGTTGCCAGATCGCTAATTTCTAAAGAAAAAAATCGTCGCCAGATATTTTTTGCTGAATTCTGTAATCAACCATAGCGTTCGGATATTTTTCGGGCGACTGTATCTTCTTTTGCCCTGAGGAGAGATTTTGGTGTAGCGATATGAAGTTCAGAATTAATTTTTTCATTTCCTTCTCTTCCTCTCCATTTAAAATTGATAATTCTAACTAATGAATGACTGAAAAAATTAAAATAGTTGCATTTTATTAATGTTTATGCAACATAAAAAGATATACTTTTGTGAGGAGGAAAATGTGATTTTTTCACAATGTGTAGGATTTGAATCCATACCTTCGAATTCCATCCCGTGTTATAACCAAAAGCTGACACTAGCTTCGTCATTTCTCCCCTAATTCTGACTTTCAAATCTTTCCAACTTTGTCGCTCACAGCGCCATCTATGATCGGGAAAGGCAACTTACCCAATATTGCTCAATATACAGATTTTAAATAAGGAAACTCAAATAAGGATACTCATGCTATAGCGTTATTGATGAAATAATTTATCCAGAGTAAATTTACAGATTATCTGGGGACATAAAATTCAAGAAACACTTGTGTGGAAAAAATTGAGTATCGCTGATAAGTGGGACTCGAATCCATGCCTCCTAGATACTTGCCAGGGGCTCTAGCCCCTTAGCTTTTACCTACCTATGTGAGAAAAGGGGGCAGATTGTTGGTACCAGTAGATTCACTTGACATTCTAACACGAAAATTTAAAAATTTCAAGCATAAATACGTTGGGTTGTATTACCTCTGAGCGGCACTTTTTTGCACACCATGGGCTAAATGGCCAGGTCACAGGGACCCCGAAGGCTCAGAGAAGGTTGGGGAAGGAGACCCACTGGAACAGGTAGCCTCCCGTCAAGGCTATCCAGCGTGTTCTTTAACGTGGGTGGCCTTTCCAAGCCCATCGGTGTCCCCTACTGACCGTGGGTAGGACGGGGAATTTTGCGGAGATAAATCTCAACGCTGACCCAGCTGAGACTCGAACCTGGGAACTACAGATTACGAGCCTGGCGCGCTACCGACTGAGCCACCCCCGCCCCTCAAGCATAAATAGATTATTTGGAATATCCGTTTAAAGTTTTTTTTTTCATTTAGCACTCCCTAACGATGGAATTTAAGACTACCCAAGGATAGTCAGAAGTAGGAGGTATTTCATTAGTATCTATCCGCTCAAAACCAATTTTTCAAATAGCTCTTAAAACAGAACGTTTCGCTTTCCCACCCATCTCGAGAAAGAGGGATAAATCAATGCAATCAATATAAACCTCATGACCTCACACACCATCACCAAAATTTCAACTATCTCGCAGATTGGATTGTTTTACCTCTGAGCGGCACTTTTTTGCACACCATGGGCTAAATGGCCAGGCCACAAGGACCCCGAAGGCTCAGAGAAGGTTGAGGGAAGGGACCCACTGGAACAGCTGTTGGGAGACAGATGGTAGCCTCCCGTCAAGGCCATCCAGCGTGTTCTTTAACGTGCACAGGGTATGGCTTTCCCGCACACGGGGCCACGGCTTAACGTCCCATCCGACGGACGGCGGCCTTTTCAAGCCCATCGGTGTTCCCCTACTGACCGTGGGCAGGGCGGGGAAATTTTGCGGAGATAAATCTCAACGCTGACCCAGCTGTGACTCGAACCTGGGAACTACAGATTACGAGCCTGGCGCGCTACCGACTGAGCACCCCCGCGCCCACTATCTCGCAGAAATACATCGTTTACAATATTCATTTAAATTTTTGAAATTTTAAAATATTTCCACTATTAAAGGGCACAAACATAACTACTGGGAGAATGTACTGGAGAATTGTGCCAGCAGACTTTTCGGTATCTCCGGTCACATTTTTTTGGCGACTTTTTTTTTGGCGACAAAAGAGACATCCTCGGCGTCATTTGCATTTACTTCTGCTTTCCGCGTTTTCTTCCGTGGCTTCACTTGTTTTTACTTGTGATTGTTGAGCACATCATTTTCGCACTCTACTTTTTCTGCAGTTTCTCAGACGGTTACTTCATGAGCTAAAGGACTTTGAAATTTCGCTTTTTTTGTCAATCTGTCACTCCACCTTCCAGGTGATTTTCTTTGAATATTTCTTGATCACATTGTAGCTTATCTTCCTATCTTTCCCTGGGTGTCTTTGTTTCCCCTGTAAGTGGATTTACTGATTTTTGGTAAATTTTTGAAATTCACACCTTTTTTTACACTTTTAGGCATCACTTCTCATAGGTTTAACATGACAGACTTTACTGATTCGTTCTCACTTAGCTTAAAAAATTTTGGGGCTTTTTTTATAATTAGGACGACTGATTCGTGTCTTACTCTGATTCCTCTAGCCACTGAGAGTGTCTTTTTTAAATTTTTGTGACAAAATGTAAGTTTTCTCTGCTACTTTGGTGTTTATTTCTCATCGCCAAGAAAATGTGACCGGAGATAAACGAAAACTACCGAAATTTGGTGACACAATTAATTACCAAAGATGGAAAGAGGCATGTAGCCTACTTCTTTTGAAAGTTCCGTCTGCTTGCAGCAAGTTTCTCTTAACTGACAATGGGGGTCGGGGTGGCTCAGTCGGTAGCGCACCAGGCTCGTAATCTGTAGTTCCCAGGTTCGAGTCCCAGCTGGGTCAGCATTGAGATTTATCTCCGCAAAATTCCGATGGGCTTGGAAAGGCCGCCGTCCGTCGGATGGGACGTTAAGCCGTGGCCCCGTGTGTGGGAGAGCCATACCCTGTGCACGTTAAAGAACATGCTGGATGGCCTTGACGGGAGTCTACCATCTGTCTCCCAACAGTTGTTCCTGTGAGTCCTCTCCCCCAACCTTCTCTGAGCCTTCGGGGTCCTTGTGACCTAGCCATTTAGTACATGGTGTGCAAAAAAGTGCCGCTCAGAGGTAAAACAACCCAACCCAAATTTGGGGGAGGTCAGTACCTGTGAGGGTGACCACCTGGGAACACCGCGTGCTAGTTGGCAAAAAAATATGCTGAGGACCCGCCATCCTCACAGATCTTTTCTACTATAGCGTATTAAATTGACAGGCTCCTGTCAGACCTCTGTGGCAAGCAGCTGCTTGAGGAGGTATTTTTTTTATAAATTATTTTTACCATCATTATTAAAAATAAGTTCATTGATAAACAGACAGAAAAGTAAAGTGATGAAAATTTGCAAAGTGGATTCAGTATTTTTTGAATGATTGAGCTCTTGAGAAAGTTTCTCATTTTTATTACATCTGGAGTTGTGATTTTTAATTATATCTGGATCTGTGATTTTTAATTACATCTGTAGTTGTGATTTTTAATTACATCTGGAGTTGTGATTTTTAATTACATCTGAAATTGATGCAGCATGAGATAAACAGGAGAATAGGTATTGAAGATTACCTTGAAGAACCTGTTGAAATTGTAGAAAAAAAGGTTTATGCATTTGAAGTTTAAAATAACTTTTGAAATAATTTGTCCTTTCGAAAGTTTATTATTGTAATTGGGTTGGGTTGTTTTACCTCTGAGCGGCACTTTTTTGCACACCATGGGCTAAATGGCCAGGTCACATGGGCCCCGAAGGCTCAGAAAAGGTTGGGGGAGGGGCCCACTGGAACAGCTGTTGGGAGGCAGATGGTAGCCTCCCGTCAAGGCCATCCAGCGTGTTCTTTAACGTGCACAGGATATGGCTCTCCCGCACACGGGGCCACGGCTTAACGTCCCATCCGACGGACGGCGGCATTTCCAAGCCCATCGGTGTTATTGTAATGAAACTTATATCTTTTGTAAGCAATGTAACGTGAACATCAGGTCCTTTGAATATTAATTAATGATGAGATTAGACGAAAATTTAATCAATCATCGCTGAGTATCGCATTCGATGGATTCAGATATGTCTGTCATCTGATAGCAGAAAAATCGACGAAAATCTGTCACAGCAGGTCTCTCATTAGATTCAGTGACTAAGCTTTTTTTTTTTAATTTCGAGTCTTAATAATACATCTTTTTTAGCTAAAAATATTTCGCCGCCTTCCCCCAACTCACCTGGAGAAAAAAGTTGCCCCCCCCCCCCCCCCCCGACGAATGGAAACTACTCTAACACTTTGATTTGCATTTTTTTAATCTCGCCATTGTTTAAAAAGGTCTCTCTCTAATAGAGAAAAAAAAATGGGAAATATCCAAACTTTAAACGAATATTGCAAACGATATAAGATTGGAAATTTGAGATTTTGGTGGTAAAATAAAAACAACTTACATTGGCATCAGTGACATGCCTTTTTGTCCCCAAGGGGAATGGGAACGAACTTTTTTGTTTTTAAGCAATTAATGAAAAAATTCTCTATATTTTATAGGTACAGTCGCTAAAAAATATACGAACACTATTGCTGATTACAGAATTGAGAAAAATATCTGGCAACGATTTTTTTAGAAATTAGTGATCTGGCAACCTTCGTATCACGTGACACGAAAGTTACCAGATCACTAATTTCTAAAACTGTTTTAACAAAGTACAGCTAAATCCAGTTAAAACGCGATTCCGCTTGTAATGCGAGCCAAGCGTGGATCCCTTTACTTTGTCATGTGAAACTTAATTTCACTGAAGAACTACATATTGGATTCCTTATGTAGTTTTGTGTACACGTGGGCGAAATATTCCCTCCGACGCGAATCCTAGATACTGGTTATCGTTTGACATCCGGAAGAATGCCTGCAGTTGATTCATTTACTTGTGACCTTTTGTTGGCAACAGCCGTTTGATTTGTATTTCAAATGGACAAACTGACAAGCCGTTTTTTACTGAAGGCACTCGTACACATTGGCTATTCATTAATTTTCTGTCAACACTTTGTTAATTTAAAAACATCATCATCATCCTAAAGCAGCCCTGGGCTACGGAGGTCCAACCAGACCGTGCAATTCAGTTCTCCAAGCATATCTGGGTTGGGTTGTTTTACCTCTGAGCGGCACTTTTTTGCACACCATGGGCTAAATGGCCAGGTTACATGGACCCCGAAGGCTCAGAGAAGGTTGGGGGAGGGACCCACTGAAACAGCTCTTGGGAGACAGATGGTAGCCTCCCGTCAAGGCCATCCAGCGTGTTCTTTGACGTGCACAGGGTGTGGCTCTCCCGTACACGGGGCCACGGCTGAACGTCCCATCCGACGGACGGCGGCCTTTCCAAGCCCATCGGTGTCCCCTACTGACCGTGGGCAGGGCGGAGAGTTTTTGCGGAGATAAATCTCAACGCTGACCCAGCTGGGACTCGAACCTGGGAACTGCAGATTACGAGCCTGGCGCGCTACCGACTGAGCCACCCCCGCCCCACCAAGCAATGCGACCGAGCATTAAAGACCGCTATTCTACTATTGAGACCGAAATATTCCATTATTAATTGGGTTAGTTTTGGTCAACCGTTTGCGATTCACCTTTAGCGACCGAACATTTGGTCGCAATAGGTACGTACGTTGATTGAAACAATGCAATATATCATATTAATTAATTTAATTTTCCATGTAATAATATTGTTTGTTTGTTTGGTGTTTCTGACTTTCGGTGAATCCTTCTCTTGCAATTTATAGCGCTCCAAAAAAGAGGCAAAGACAAGTTTATATAGTTGGCAGATGTACGAAGTTTAATGGACGTCAAATGGTTTGAATTTTTGCTAACGTAATCCCGCTGGGTTCGAGCCCTGGATAAGGCATGGATGTGTGTGCTGTTTTTCTGCTGAGGTCCCGCCATCCTCACAGACCTTCTACTATGGCATATAAACTGACAGGCTCCTGTCAGACTTCTGTGGCAAGCAGCTGCTTGAGGGGGTATTTATTTTATTTATTTTTATTTAATCCCGCTTATATGGCGATGCGATCCTTTGTACCCCGAGCACAGCTTTATAAGGAGATTTCCCTGCAATATAGTAAACTATTTCCAATCCACGGCTTGCCGATTAGGGTTCGATTTAAGCGCTATAATATGAGTTTCTTTGTCCCTTACGAAAAGAAATTTGACAATACACCTATCCCTCGATTTACACGGTACTCAGTTCACACAATTTTGGCTTTGCACGGTCAAAAAATGCAACCAGTTTCGATTTACACGGTACTGATGGGGGAGGGGGTGGCTCAGTCGGTAGCGCGCCAGGCTCGTAATCTGTAGTTCCCAGGTTCGAGTCCCAGCTGGGACAGCGTTGAGATTTATCTCCGCAAAATTCTCCGCCCTGCCCACGGTCAGTAGGGGACACCGATGGGCTTGGAAAGGCTGCCGTCCGTCGGATGGGACATTAAGCCGTGACCCCGTGTGCGGGAGAGCCATACCCACGTTAAAGTGCACGTTAAAGAACACGCTGAATGGCCTTGAAGGGAGGCTACTATCTGTCTCCCAACAGCTGTTCCAGTGGGTTCCCTCCCACAACCTTCTCTGAGCCTTCGAGGTCCTTGTGACTTGGCCATTTAGCCCATTGTGTGCAAAAAAGTGCCGCTCAGAGGTAAAACAAACCAACAACAACTGATCGAAGTCTCTTTCTGAAGTTCCTCTGCCAGCGTAGAGGGTGTTGTTAAATATATCAAAATTAGTGACTATTAACCATTCAAGGTCTAAATCGAAAAAAGATCAATTTGGTCGCAATAGGTAAAGTTCGGTCGCTAAAGGTGAATCGCAAACGGTGAAGTTAGGTTAGTTACGGTTAATTAACCCAATTAATAGTGGAATATTTCGGTCTCTATAGTAGAATAGCGGTCTTTAATGCTCGGTTGCATTGCTTGAATCGCTAATGATATATTTCGGTCGCAATAACTGTCGCCGAAATGGCAAATTTCTGTCACAATAGCTGAATTTCAAACGGTAAAGTTAGGTCGCGATAGTTGAATCTCAAACGGTATTGTTCTGTCGCAACAGCTGAATCTCAAACGGTAAAGTTCGGTCGGAATTGCTGAACCTCAAACTGTACAGTTCTGTCGCAACAGCTGAATCTCAAACGGTAAAGTTCAGTCGCAATAGCTGAATCTCAAACGGTAAAGTTCAGTCGCAATAGCTGAATCTCAAACGGTAAAGTTCGGTCGCAATAGCTGAATCTCAAACGGTAAAGTTCAGTCGCAATAGCTGAATCTCAAACGGTAAAGTTCGGTCGGAATTGCTGAACCTCAAACTGTACAGTTCTGTCGCAACAGCTGAATCTCAAACGGTAAAGTTCAGTCGCAATAGCTGAATCTCAAACGGTAAAGTTCAGTCGCAATAGCTGAATCTCAAACGGTAAAGTTCGGTCGCAATAACTGAATCTCAAACGGTAAAGTTCAGTCGCAATAGCTGAATCTCAAACGGTAAAGTTCGATCGCAATAGCTGAACCTCAAACGAGTTCAGTCGCAATAGCTGAATCTCAAACGGTAAAGTTCAGTCGCAATAACTGAATCTCAAACGGTAAAGTTCGGTCGGAATTGCTGAACCTCAAACGGTAATAGTTCTGTCGCAACCGCTGAATCTCAAACGGTAAAGTTCAGTCGCAATAGCTGAATCTCAAACGGTATAGTTCTGTCGCAACAGCTGAATCTTAAATGGTAAAGTTCAGTCGCAATAACTGAATCTCAAACGGTAAAGTTCAGTCGCAATAGCTGAATCTCAAACGATAAAGTTCAGTCGCAATAGCTGAATTATGAAACGATAAAGTTCAGTCGCAATAGCTGAATCTCAAACGGTAAAGTTCAATCGCAATAACTGAATCTCAAACGGTAAAGTTCGGTCGGAATTGCTGAACCTCAAACGGTATAGTTCTGTCGCAACAGCTGAATCTCAAACGATAAAGTTCAGTCGGAATAGCTGAATCTCAAACGGTATAGTTCTGTCGCAACAGCTGAATCTTAAACGGTAAAGTTCAGTCGCAACAGCTGAATCTCAAACGGTAAAGTTCAGTCTCAATAACTGAATCTCAAACGGTAAAGTTCAGTCGGAATAGCTGAATCTCAAACGGTATAGTTCTGTCGCAACAGCTGAATCTCAAACGGTAAAGTTCGGTCGGAATTGCTGAACCTCAAACTGTACAGTTCTGTCGCAACAGCTGAATCTCAAACGGTAAAGTTCAGTCGCAATAACTGAATCTCAAACGGTAAAGTTCAGTCTCAATAACTGAATCTCAAACGGTAAAGTTCAGTCGGAATAGCTGAATCTCAAACGGTATAGTTATGTCGCAACAGCTGAATCTCAAACGGTAAAATTCAGTCGGAATAGCTGAATCTCAAACGATAAAGTTCAGTCGGAATAGCTGAATCTCAAACGGTATAGTTCTATCGCAATAGCTGAATCTCAAGCCGTAAAGTTAAGTTGCAATAACAGGATCTCAAACGCTAAAGTTCGGTCGCAAATAGCTGAATCTCAAACCTTAAAGTTCGGTCGCAAATAGCTGAATCTCAAACCTTAAAGTTCGGTCGCAAATAGCTGAATCTCAAACCTTAAAGTTCTGTTGCAATAACTGAATCTCAAACAATAAATTTCAGTGGAAATACTTAATTTGCGCTGGGAACATTTGAATTGCGAATGGCGGGGTCTCCTGTATAATTTAAAACTGACAATTTTCTTCCTCAAAAATCTGTTATGGAAAAAAAAAGTTAAAAATGAAAACAAAACACGTCATGCCAAAATTATTGAAAATTTTCTATCTTAAATTAATAAACGATTACTGTGAATATAGTAAATGACAGTGCACTGCCTATAACGAATATATTTTATTGAAAACGTTTTTAATTAAGCATTTTTGAGGAAAAATTTCTTGACCTGATCGGCATCAGGCCAAGCCGACAGACACCATTCCCGGCCGCCTTACGGAGCAGCAAATAGTTGGCAGTTATTCGTCCACGTGGATGATGAATGGGCTTGGATACACGTGCCCTAATCTGCAGGGGGTTCCTCTGTGCACAATGCCTCTGATGGAAAGGAAAACGAGGCGTCAGTCTCCTCTCGGAACCAGAGAGAGCTCCTTGAAGATGGGGTGGTCCGTAATTACTAACTAGTGGAGCTATGTTCAAGCTGCCATGGGATGTTGTTGCTGTCTTTCTTTCTTATTCGCTCTCTTTTGTTCCGTAAGAAAAGATCCAAATTGGGTGAATCTCAGCGGATATCAGAGCTGGAAATTTTTTTTTCGGGGGGGGAGGGGATTTGGGTTGGGTTGTTTTACCTATGAGCGGCACTTTTTTGCATACAATGGGCTAAATGTCCAGGTCACATGGACCACGAAGGCTCAGAGAAGGTTGGGGGAGGGGACCCACTGGAATAGCTGTTAGGAAACAGATGGTAGCCTCCCGTCAAGGCCATCCAACGTGTTCTTTAACGTGCACAGGGTATGGCTCTCCCGCACACGGGGCCACGGCTTAACGTCCCATCCGACGGACGGCGGCCTTTCCAAGCCCATCGGTGTCCCCTACTGACCGTGGGCAGGGCGGGGAATTTTGTGGAGATAAATCTCAACGCTGACCCAGCTGGGAGCTCAGGACAGACATGCTTGGAGAACTGAATTGCGCGGTCTGGTTGGCCCGCCGTAGCCCATGGCTGCTTGAGGATGATGATGATGATGATACTACTCGAAGTTGGGAAAAGTCCGTAACCTACAAACAACAAATTTTCCTCCTCTTTTTTTTTCTTGGGCGGGGTTTGTCTCAGTCCGTAGTGCCGACGTTGATAATTTTCTCTGCTAACTCTGGTTTTGCTTTAGGCGAAAAAGGGGGACGCCGATTATAACTCCTAAAATAGACTGATTAAATAAAGAAGGAAAATACATAATAAATAATCAAAGGCTGGATGTTGCTCATTCTGTCACATTATAGATCATTCGTTGAAGAGACTTAGATCATTATCAGTGTGAGAATGGGAAGACCGCAGTCCGGGGGATGGGACATTAAGCCGTGGTTTCGTTCTGCATCAGAGACATACCATGTGCACGTTAAATAGTTCTCTGGATGGCCTTGACGGGAGTCTTTAACGTGTATCCTAACAGCTGCCCTGAAAGTTCTCTCTCCCAACTTTCTCTGAACCTTCGGGATCCTTGTGACCTGGCCATTTAGCCCACTGTGTGCAAAAAAGTGCCGCTCAGACGAAAAACCACCCAACCCCTTCCCCAACCTTCTCTAAGTCATTGTGGTCCTTGTGACGTTGCCATTTAGCCCGTTGTGTACGAAAAACGGTCCGCTCAGAGGAAAAACCAACCAATCTCTTCTCCAATATTCCCTAAGCCAGGGGTGGGCAATTGTTTTCGTATCTACACTGCACATGCACATTGACGTGGCCGTCCTAGTGGAAAATACGAGACGAATCTTCGGTCGCGCACGGGAAGGAAATCTCGGTTCAAGGCGGATTTTTCTGACTGTCTTGGCGGGTCACAAAAAACACTTAGTGGGCCGAATGTGGCCCGCGGGCCGCTATTTGCCCACCCCTGCCCTAAGCCATTGGGGTCCTTATGACCTGGCCTTTTTGTCCATTGTCTTGAAAAAATGTTCCGAAAAAAGTTACCCAACTAAACGTTTCCTACTTTTTTCAAACACTGTCAACTTTTTCCACTGACTGTGTGACAAAGGATTTAAAAGAAACCTATTTTTATTATTCTCAAAACGAATCGAAATGAAGAAAACTAAGTTAACGAAAAAACACGTGTGAGCAAATATTGCGGAAAACGCAGATTTTCCTCAAGCCTTCAATAATAATAATTTTCCTCAAGCCTTCAATAAGATTTTCCTCAAGCCTTCAATAATAATAATAATTTTCCTCAAGCCTTCAATAATCAAGCCTTCAATAATAATAATTTTCCTCAAGCCTTCAATAAGATTTTCTTCAAGCCTTCAATAAAACGTTGACTCCAGTGATTTGAGCGATCGCTATAATGGCATTTTGACATTGATAGATAAAGATCCTGAGCCTTTACGTCTGTCACAACCTCCAATGGTCGAAATATTCGTCCAATACTTTGCAGAAAGCCGTTGTAAAAACAAACGCGAATCCCTCAAAGTAGGCGTGTCCAACCTGCGGCCCTGGACAGCTAGTAATGCGGCCCACAAAATCGTAAAGTTTACGTGTTTACGACATAAACTTTCTACCTGAGTATGTGATTTTCAGCGAGTTTCTGATATCCCACTAATTTTATGTTGCCCTTTTTTTAATTTTATAATAAAAAACATAAGAAAATAAATGAAGTTTTATTATTGATATACGTTAACTATATTATATATTTTATGTGCGGCCCAAAACAATTCATCTTCACTCAATGCGGCCCAGGGAAGTCAAATCTTCACTCAATGTGGCGCAGGGAAGTCAAAAGGTTGGACACGCCTGTCCTAAAGGTTAAAAAAATATTGGAAATCTGAAGTACATTTATGCTAATAACGTTTATGAAAAGAATTATATTTTATTTCGTTATTTTCTCTGCCTTTCTACGTGTTGGATTGTTTTACCTCTGAGCGGCACTATTTTGCACACAATGGGCTAAATGACCAGGTCACAAGGACCCCGAAGGCTCAGAGAAGGTTGGGGGAGGGGACCCACTGGAACAGCTATTGGGAGACAGATGGTAGCCTCCCGTCAAGGCCATCCAGCGTGTTCTTTAACGTGCACAGGGTATGGCTCTCCCGCACACGGAGGCCACGGCTTAACATCCCATCCGACGGACGGCGGCCTTTCCAAGCCCATCGGTGTCCCCTACTGACCGTGGGCAGGGCGGGGAATTTTGCGGAGATAAATCTCAACGCTGACCCAGCTGGGACTCGAACCTGGGAACTACAGATTACGAGCCTGGCGCGCTACCGACTGAGCCACCCCTGCCCCCTTTCTACGTGAATCTAATGCAGAAGTTAAATTATGGATGAAATTTTCTGTTTTCGAAAACCAAAGAAATCAATCTTTTCTGCGAAAGATAGATTTATTATTCAGAATATTTTATCTCTGTTTCCACTTCTTAAAAATTTACATCGCTTCTAGAAATTGCGGAAAAGCATCAGAAATGCTGCCGTGATTCATCATGCTTTTTCATCTTATATTTTCTCTTATATTTTCTCTTATATTGGGGAAAGTTGTTTGTCATTTTGCTATGCATTTGAAGGCTACTTAATATATCATAACCAAATTTTGCTTGATGTTTATTGGAATCAAAGAGAAGATTTTTGCCTCAGTCTGATGCAAGGAATTTGTCTGCGTTTCTTTCCTACATTTGTCTGCGGGAACTTTTAGACTCTTGCTATCTTTATCTATCAATGTCAAAATGCCATTATAGCGATCGCTCAAATCACTGGAGTCAACGTTTTATTTCTACATATACAAACACTGGACAGGGTTGTTTTACCTCTGAGCGGCACTTTTTTGCACACCATGGGCTAAATGGCCAGGTCACATGGACCCCGAAGGCTCAGAGAAGGTTGGGGGAGGGGACCCACTGGAACAGCTGTTGGGAGACAGATGGTAGCCCCCCCGTCAAGGCCTGGGCGGGGGGTGGCTCAGTCGGTAGCGCGCCAGGCTCGTAATCTGTAGTTCCCAGGTTCGAGTCCCAGCTGGGTCAGCGTTGAGATTTATCTCCGCAAAATTCCCCGCCTTGCCCACGGTCAGTAGGGGAGACCGATGGGCTTGGAAAGGCCGCCGTCCGTCGGATGGGACGTTAAGCCGTGGCCCCGTCTGCGGGAGAGCCATACCCTGTGCACGTTAAAGAAGACACTGGATGGCCTTGACGGGAGACTACCATCTGTCTCCCAACACCTGTTCCAGTGGGTCCCCCCCCAACTTTCTCTGAGCCTTCGGGGTCCATGCGACCTGGCCATTTAGCCCATGGTGTGCAAAAAAGTGCCGCTCAGAGGTAAAACAACCCAACCCAACTCTTGTAAGTTACGTGGTTGAGCCATCGCAGATCGGATATGCTGTTCCAACACAAACCATAAATGCTCGATTGGATTGATGTCTGGGGAATTTGGAGGCCAAGGCAATACCTGGAAGTCTTCATCATATTCCTCGAACCATTCTCAAACAATCCGGGCAGTGTGGCATGGTGCATTATCCTGCTGAAAAAAGGTACTACTAGAGGGATTTACCTGATCTGCAATGATGGATGAACCTGATCTGCAATGATGTGTAGGGATTAAAGGATGTACCTGACCATTAAAGGATGTACCTGATCTGCAATGATGTGTAGGTAGGTAAATTGGTAGACGTCATAGTTTCCTGTACATGAATGACTGGACTCAGGGTTTCCCAGCAGAACATTGCCCAAAGCATTACACTTTCTCCCTCGGCTTATTTTAGTCCCACGGTGCATCCTGTGCCAACACTTCTCCATGTAAACGACGCACACGTACCTGGCCGTCCACATGGTGCAACAGGAAAAGAGATTCATCGGACCAGACGACCTTCTTCCAATCATTCAAGGTCCAGTTTTGATGCTCACGTGCCCGTTGTAGGTGCTTTCGACGGTGAACCGAGGTTAGCATGGGCACTCGGAGCGGATGGTGGCTACGCATCCCTATTTTCAGCAGGGTTCGATGTACTGTGTGTTGTGTCACATTACTCCCGTCACCAGCATTCAAATTACGGGTGAGTTGCATCACAGTATACCTTCTGTTGGCTCGGACCATATGGGATAGCCTTCGCTCACCTCTAGCATCGATGAACCGTGGTCGGCTCACACCTTGCCGGCAGTTGGTGGTTTTTCCCTCCTCGGACCACTTTTTAAAGGTACTAACCACGGCTGACTGTGAGCACCCCACAAACCTTGCGGTCTCGCAAATGCTCTGACCCAGTCGTCTGGCCATTGTCAAACTCACTTAAGTCCGCTACCTTTCCCATCTGATGAATAAGAATAACACTGATTAACAGAGCTCAGTATCAGGTGTTATTTATACCGTTTCATGACCTTCACACGTGCCGTTATTTACCTGCAGTTGCTTCGATTTGCATAAAAACGCGCTGGTCATAATGTTTTGGCTCTTCGGTGTATATATATATATATAGATGCACACACGGGACGGGGTGTCCCTGCCGATAGCGCACAGACTCGTAATCTGCAGTTCCCAGGTTCAAGTCCCAGCTGGGCCAGCGTTGAGATTTATCTCCGCGAAACTCCCCACCTTGGGTTGGGTTGGGTTGTTTTACCTCTGAGCGGCACTTTTTTGCACACCATGGGCTAAATGGCCAGGTCACATGGACCCCGAAGGCTCAGAGAAGGTTGGTGGAGGGGACCCACTGGAACAGCTGTTGGGAGACAGATGGTAGCCTCCCGTCAAGGCCATCCAGCGTGTTCTTTAACGTGCACAGGGTATGGCTCTCCCGCACACGGGGCCCCGGCTTAACGTCCCATCCGACGGACGGCGGCCTTTCCAAGTCCATCGGTGTCCCCTACTGACCGTGGGCAGGGCGGGGAATTTTGCGGAGATAAATCTCAACGCTGACCCAGCTGGGACTCGAACCTGGAAACTACAGTTTACGAGCCTGGCGCGCTACCGACTGAGCCACCCCGCCCCAACTCCCCACCCTGCCCACGGTCAGTAGGGGACATTGATGGGCTTGGAAAGGCCGCCATCCATCGGATGGGACATTAAGCCGTGGCTCCGTGTGAGGGAGAGCCATACCCTGCACGTTAAAGAACACGCGGCATGGCCTTAACGGGAGGCTACCATCTGTCTCATAACAGCTGAACAGTGGTTCTTCTCCTCCCCCCAACCTTCTCTGAGCCCTCGGGGTACAGTCGCTCAAAAAAGTATCCGAACGCTATGGTTGATTACAGAATTCAGAAAAAATGTCCGGCAACGATTTTTTTAGAAATTAGCGATCTGGCAACCTTCGTGTCACGTGATACAAAAGTTGCCAGATAACTAATTTCTAAAAAAATCGTTGCCAGATATTTTTTCTGAATTCTGTATTCAACCATAGAGTTCGAATACTTTTTTGAGCGACTGTACTTGTGATGTGGCCATTTATCCCATTGTGTGCAAAAAAGCGTCACTCAGAGGTAAAATAGTCCAATATGTATTATTACGAATTAAAATGGACGAGCACTCAACGTGAGTTCAAGAAAATATTTTACAATGTTAATTACAAAACAATGTAATTTATTGCAAAAACGCGGATGAAATTATTTATGCAAACTAAGCCAACCGACACGGAACTCTATAAGAATACAAAGATAAACTTTCAGGAGAATCCATTATCTTAATTCTATTCACACCCAAATCACAAAACAAGGTTAAAATCATTCAATGAACAATAAAATCATTTTGGTAAATAAATATTCGATATAACGAGAATATCCTTACCAATTACTAAACAAACTGCTGTTGTTTAGTAATTGGTAAGTAACCAGTAAGTGTACTGGTTGCAAAGTAACCAGTAAGTGTACAGTTGTGTAACCAGTAAGTGAAACCAGTAAGTGTACTGGTTTCACAGAACGAATTCTTTTCAGACGTTGATCACCACGTACAGGACAATAAATTCTTCTTTTCCTTTACTAGTTTAAAAACATGATCCACACTAATAAACCCCTCGTCGCACTCACCATATAAAACATTTCTTTTTTAAACATTTATCGTGTATATATTGAGACTATGTCCGCTTTCACATATCAATAACTCCAACTTAACAATTCTATCTTTTCTGTTTTTTCAAATAGGTTCTGTATTCCAATTCGTTGGTTACCTAATTCTCACGCACAAGCATGCGCGAGCGTTCATGGCACGTTTATGATAAGTTCATTGCAGCACGTTCATCTGTCGTAACAATATATATAAATTTATTGTCCAGGAAATGATGCAATTCAAACTGTATGCTCCTTTTCCTACCTATGAAATAAACTGGATGCTCCTTTTCCTACCTATGAAATAAACTGGATGCTCCTTTTCCTACCGATGAAATAAACTGGATGCTCCTTTTCCTACCGATGAAATAAACTGGATGCTCCTTCTCCTACCGATGAAATAAACTGGATGCTCCTTTTCCTACCGATGAAATAAACTGGATGCTCCTTTTCCTACCGATGAAATAAACTGGATGCTCCTTTTCCTACCGATGAAATAAACTGGATGCTCCTTTTCCTACCGATGAAATAAACTGGATGCTCCTTTTCCTACCGATGAAATAAACTGGATGCTCCTTTTCCTACCGATGAAATAAACTGGATGCTCCTTTTCCTACCGATGAAATAAACTAGATGCTCCTTTTCCTACCGATGAAATAAACTGGATGCTCCTTTTCCTACCGATGAAATAAACTGGATGCTCCTTTTCCTACCGATGAAATAAACTGGATGCTCCTTTTCCTACCGATGAAATAAACTGGATGCTCCTTTTCCTACAGATGAAATAAACTGGATGCTCCTTTTCCTACCGATGAAATAAACTGGGTGCTCCTTTTCCTACCATGAAATAAACTGGATGCTCCTTTTCCTACCTATGAAATAAACTGGATGCTCCTTTTCCTACCTATGAAATAAACTGGATGCTCCTTTTCCTACCGATGAAATAAACTGGATGCTCCTTTTCCTACCGATGAAATAAACTGGATGCTCCTTCTCCTACCGACGAAATAAACTGGATGCTCCTTTTCCTACCGATGAAATAAACTGGATGCTCCTTTTCCTACCTATGAAATAAACTGGATGCTCCTTTTCCTACCGATGAAATAAACTGGATGCTCCTTTTCCTACCGATGAAATAAACTGGATGCTCCTTTTCCTACCGATGAAACAAACTGGATGCTCCTTTTCCTATCTATGAAATAAACTGGATGCTCCTTTTCCTACCTATTAAATAAACTGGGTGCTCCTTTTCCTACCTATGAAATAAACTGGATGCTCCTTTTCCTACCGATGAAATAAACTGGATGCTCCTTTTCCTACCGATGAAATAAACTGGATGCTCCTTTTCCTACCGATGAAACAAACTGGATGCTCCTTTTCCTATCTATGAAATAAACTGGATGCTCCTTTTCCTACCTATGAAATAAACTGGGTGCTCCTTTTCCTACCGATGAAATAAACTGGATGCTCCTTTTCCTACCGATGAAATAAACTGGATGCTCCTTCTCCTACCGATGAAATAAACTGGATGCTCCTTTTCCTACCGATGAAATAAACTGGATGCTCCTTTTCCTACCGATGAAATAAACTGGATGCTCCTTTTCCTACCGATGAAATAAACTGGATGCTCCTTTTCCTACCGATGAAATAAACTGGATGCTCCTTTTCCTACCGATGAAATAAACTGGATGCTCCCTTTCCTACCGATGAAATAAACTGGATGCTCCCTTTCCTACCGATGAAATAAACTGGATGCTCCTTTTTCTACCTATGAAATAAACTGGATGCTCTTTTTCCTACCGATGAAATAAACTGGATGCTCCTTTTCCTACCGATGAAATAAACTGGATGCTCCTTTTCCTATCTATGAAATAAACTGGATGCTCCTTTTCCTACCTATGAAATAAACTGGGTGTTCCTTTTCCTACCGATGAAATAAACTGGATGCTCCTTTTCCTACCGATGAAACAAACTGGATGCTCCTTTTCCTATCTATGAAATAAACTGGATGCTCCTTTTCCTACCTATGAAATAAACTGGGTGCTCCTTTTCCTACCGATGAAATAAACTGGATGCTCCTTTTCCTACCGATGAAATAAACTGGATGCTCCTTCTCCTACCGATGAAATAAACTGGATGCTCCTTTTCCTACCGATGAAATAAACTGGATGCTCCTTTTCCTACCGATGAAATAAACTGGATGCTCCTTTTCCTACCGATGAAATAAACTGGATGCTCCCTTTCCTACCGATGAAATAAACTGGATGCTCCCTTTCCTACCGATGAAATAAACTGGATGCTCCTTTTCCTACCTATGAAATAAACTGGATGCTCCTTTTCCTACCGATGAAATAAACTGGATGCTCCTTTTCCTACCGATGAAATAAACTGGGTGCTCCTTTTCCTACCATGAAATAAACTGGATGCTCCTTTTCCTACCTATGAAATAAACTGGATGCTCCTTTTCCTACCTATGAAATAAACTGGATGCTCCTTTTCCTACCGATGAAATAAACTGGATGCTCCTTTTCCTACCGATGAAATAAACTGGATGCTCCTTCTCCTACCGATGAAATAAACTGGATGCTCCTTTTCCTACCGATGAAATAAACTGGATGCTCCTTTTCCTACCGATGAAACAAACTGGATGCTCCTTTTCCTATCTATGAAATAAACTGGATGCTCCTTTTCCTACCGATGAAATAAACTGGATGCTCCTTTTCCTACCGATGAAATAAACTGGATGCTCCTTTTCCTACCGATGAAATAAACTGGATGCTCCTTCTCCTACCTATGAAATAAACTGGATGCTCCTTTTCCTACCGATGAAATAAACTGGATGCTCCTTTTCCTACCGATGAAATAAACTGGATGCTCCTTTTCCTACCGATGAAATAAACTGGATGCTCCTTTTCCTACCTATGAAATAAACTGGATGCTCCTTTTCCTACCGATGAAATAAACTGGATGCTCCTTTTCCTACCGATGAAATAAACTGGATGCTCCTTCTCCTACCGATGAAATAAACTGGATGCTCCTTTTCCTACCGATGAAATAAACTGGATGCTCCTTTTCCTACCGATGAAATAAACTGGATGCTCCTTTTCCTACCGATGAAACAAACTGGATGCTCCTTTTCCTATCTATGAAATAAACTGGATGCTCCTTTTCCTACCTATGAAATAAACTGGGTGCTCCTTTTCCTACCTATGAAATAAACTGGATGCTCCTTTTCCTACCTATGAAATAAACTGGATGCTCCTTTTCCTACCTATGAAATAAACTGGATGCTCCTTTTCCTACCGATGAAATAAACTGGATGCTCCTTCTCCTACCGATGAAATAAACTGGATGCTCCTTCTCCTACCGATGAAATAAACTGGATGCTCCTTTTCCTACCGATGAAACAAACTGGATGCTCCTTTTCCTACCGATGAAACAAACTGGATGCTCCTTTTCCTATCTATGAAATAAACTGGATGCTCCTTTTCCTACCTATGAAATAAACTGGGTGCTCCTTTTCCTACCTATGAAACAAACTGGATGCTCCTTTTCCTACCTATGAAATAAACTGGATGCTCCTTTTCCTACCGATGAAATAAACTGGATGCTCCTTTTCCTACCTATGAAATAAACTGGATGCTCCTTTTCCTACCGATGAAATAAACTGGATGCTCCTTTTCCTACCGATGAAATAAACTGGATGCTCCTTCTCCTACCGATGAAATAAACTGGATGCTCCTTTTCCTACCGATGAAATAAACTGGATGCTCCTTTTCCTACCGATGAAATAAACTGGATGCTCCTTTTCCTACCGATGAAACAAACTGGATGCTCCTTTTCCTATCTATGAAATAAACTGGATGCTCCTTTTCCTACCTATGAAATAAACTGGATGCTCCTTTTCCTACCTATGAAATAAACTGGATGCTCCTTTTCCTACCTATGAAATAAACTGGATGCTCCTTTTCCTACCGATGAAATAAACTGGATGCTCCTTCTCCTACCGATGAAATAAACTGGATGCTCCTTTTCCTACCGATGAAATAAACTGGATGCTCCTTTTCCTACCGATGAAATAAACTGGATGCTCCTTTTCCTACCGATGAAATAAACTGGATGCTCCTTCTCCTACCTATGAAATAAACTGGATGCTCCTTTTCCTACCGATGAAATAAACTGGATGCTCCTTTTCCTACCGATGAAATAAACTGGATGCTCCTTTTCCTACCGATGAAATAAACTGGATGCTCCTTTTCCTACCTATGAAATAAACTGGATGCTCCTTTTCCTACCGATGAAATAAACTGGATGCTCCTTTTCCTACCGATGAAATAAACTGGATGCTCCTTCTCCTACCGATGAAATAAACTGGATGCTCCTTCTCCTACCGATGAAATAAACTGGATGCTCCTTTTCCTACCGATGAAATAAACTGGATGCTCCTTTTCCTACCGATGAAACAAACTGGATGCTCCTTTTCCTATCTATGAAATAAACTGGATGCTCCTTTTCCTACCTATGAAATAAACTGGGTGCTCCTTTTCCTACCTATGAAATAAACTGGATGCTCCTTTTCCTACCGATGAAATAAACTGGATGCTCCTTTTCCTACCGATGAAATAAACTGGATGCTCCTTTTCCTACCGATGAAATAAACTGGATGCTCCTTCTCCTACCGATGAAATAAACTGGATGCTCCTTTTCCTACCGATGAAATAAACTGGATGCTCCTTTTCCTACCGATGAAATAAACTGGATGCTCCTTTTCCTACCGATGAAACAAACTGGATGCTCCTTTTCCTATCTATGAAATAAACTGGATGCTCCTTTTCCTACCTATGAAATAAACTGGATGCTCCTTTTCCTATCTATGAAATAAACTGGATGCTCCTTTTCCTACCTATGAAATAAACTGGATGCTCCTTTTCCTACCTATGAAATAAACTGGATGCTCCTTTTCCTACCTATGAAATAAACTGGATGCTCCTTTTCCTACCTATGAAATAAACTGGATGCTCCTTTTCCTACCGATGAAATAAACTGGATGCTCCTTCTCCTACCGATGAAATAAACTGGATGCTCCTTTTCCTACCGATGAAATAAACTGGATGCTCCTTTTCCTACCGATGAAATAAACTGGATGCTCCTTTTCCTACCGATGAAATAAACTGGATGCTCCTTCTCCTACCTATGAAATAAACTGGATGCTCCTTTTCCTACCGATGAAATAAACTGGATGCTCCTTCTCCTACCTATGAAATAAACTGGATGCTCCTTTTCCTACCGATGAAATAAACTGGATGCTCCTTCTCCTACCGATGAAATAAACTGGATGCTCCTTTTCCTACCGATGAAATAAACTGGATGCTCCTTTTCCTACCGATGAAATAAACTGGATGCTCCTTTTCCTACCGATGAAATAAACTGGATGCTCCTTCTCCTACCTATGAAATAAACTGGATGCTCCTTTTCCTACCGATGAAATAAACTGGATGCTCCTTTTCCTACCGATGAAATAAACTGGATGCTCCTTTTCCTACCGATGAAATAAACTGGATGCTCCTTTTCCTACCTATGAAATAAACTGGATGCTCCTTTTCCTACCGATGAAATAAACTGGATGCTCCTTTTCCTACCGATGAAATAAACTGGATGCTCCTTCTCCTACCGATGAAATAAACTGGATGCTCCTTCTCCTACCGATGAAATAAACTGGATGCTCCTTTTCCTACCGATGAAACAAACTGGATGCTCCTTTTCCTACCGATGAAACAAACTGGATGCTCCTTTTCCTATCTATGAAATAAACTGGATGCTCCTTTTCCTACCTATGAAATAAACTGGGTGCTCCTTTTCCTACCTATGAAACAAACTGGATGCTCCTTTTCCTACCTATGAAATAAACTGGATGCTCCTTTTCCTACCGATGAAATAAACTGGATGCTCCTTTTCCTACCTATGAAATAAACTGGATGCTCCTTTTCCTACCGATGAAATAAACTGGATGCTCCTTTTCCTACCTATGAAATAAACTGGATGCTCCTTCTCCTACCGATGAAATAAACTGGATGCTCCTTTTCCTACCGATGAAATAAACTGGATGCTCCTTTTCCTACCGATGAAATAAACTGGATGCTCCTTTTCCTACCGATGAAACAAACTGGATGCTCCTTTTCCTATCTATGAAATAAACTGGATGCTCCTTTTCCTACCTATGAATAAACTGGATGCTCCTTTTCCTACCTATGAAATAAACTGGATGCTCCTTTTCCTACCTATGAAATAAACTGGATGCTCCTTTTCCTACCGATGAAATAAACTGGATGCTCCTTTTCCTACCGATGAAATAAACTGGATGCTCCTTTTCCTACCGATGAAATAAACTGGATGCTCCTTCTCCTACCTATGAAATAAACTGGATGCTCCTTTTCCTACCGATGAAATAAACTGGATGCTCCTTTTCCTACCGATGAAATAAACTGGATGCTCCTTTTCCTACCGATGAAATAAACTGGATGCTCCTTTTCCTACCGATGAAATAAACTGGATGCTCCTTTTCCTACCGATGAAATAAACTGGATGCTCCTTTTCCTACCGATGAAATAAACTGGATGCTCCTTCTCCTACCGATGAAATAAACTGGATGCTCCTTTTCCTACCGATGAAATAAACTGGATGCTCCTTTTCCTACCGATGAAATAAACTGGATGCTCCTTTTCCTACCGATGAAACAAACTGGATGCTCCTTTTCCTATCTATGAAATAAACTGGATGCTCCTTTTCCTACCTATGAAATAAACTGGATGCTCCTTTTCCTATCTATGAAATAAACTGGATGCTCCTTTTCCTACCGATGAAATAAACTGGATGCTCCTTTTCCTACCGATGAAATAAACTGGATGCTCCTTTTCCTACCGATGAAATAAACTGGATGCTCCTTCTCCTACCGATGAAATAAACTGGATGCTCCTTTTCCTACCGATGAAATAAACTGGATGCTCCTTTTCCTACCGATGAAATAAACTGGATGCTCCTTTTCCTACCGATGAAACAAACTGGATGCTCCTTTTCCTATCTATGAAATAAACTGGATGCTCCTTTTCCTACCTATGAAATAAACTGGGTGCTCCTTTTCCTACCTATGAAACAAACTGGATGCTCCTTTTCCTACCGATGAAATAAACTGGATGCTCCTTTTCCTACCGATGAAATAAACTGGATGCTCCTTTTCCTACCGATGAAATAAACTGGATGCTCCTTCTCCTACCGATGAAATAAACTGGATGCTCCTTTTCCTACCGATGAAATAAACTGGATGCTCCTTCTCCTACCGATGAAATAAACTGGATGCTCCTTTTCCTACCGATGAAATAAACTGGATGCTCCTTTTCCTACCGATGAAATAAACTGGATGCTCCTTCTCCTACCGATGAAATAAACTGGATGCTCCTTTTCCTACCGATGAAATAAACTGGATGCTCCTTTTCCTACCGATGAAATAAACTGGATGCTCCTTTTCCTACCGATGAAATAAACTGGATGCTCCTTTTCCTACCGATGAAATAAACTGGATGCACATTGCTACTGATGATCTACTCATTGCAGTCTACTATTGAGATCATTTTCAGAACAGCTGTGTAACGGTTTTTAAAGAGAACCATGGATCCCCTTCCCCAACTTTCGCGTTTTCCTTGAGTTCTTGTGACTTAACTATTTAGCACAATGTCTGCAAAAAAAGACCTCTCAAAGGAAAAACAACCTAAAGTAATAAACCAGTTATGCGGAGTAAACCAGTTACATCTCATTGCTTTCTTTATAAACACGTAATTGTCTTTCAAATATATCGTTCTTTTTTTTACTGAATAAATCATTTTCCAACACTTTTCTTTCCAGAATATCATTTCTGTTTTCCATTAATATTGTTTCTAACCTTTCTAAGCATATCATTGTTATATTTTTAAACATATCATATTATGCTTGCTAAGCAACATCACTGTCTCTTTTCCAAACACCTCATTGTCTACTTAACAAGTACATCATTATTTTCGTTGCACTTATCATATTCTCTGTTTCCCAAGCATCTCATTGTCTACTTAACAAGTACATCATTATTTTCGTTCCAAGCATATCACTGTGTCCTTTCAAATCATCTCATTCTCACTTTCCAAGCATCTCTGGTCTATTTCCGAAGCATAATCATCATTTCCTTTCCACCTATCCCATTCTTATTTTTCTAAGCATCTCATTATCTCCCTTCCAAGTACATTATTACTTTCGTTCCGCCGGCCTAGGTTACCTTTGAGATTTATCTTTGCAAAACTTCACGCCTGCGTCTTGATCAGTTTGGGACACTGATGGGCTTGGAAAGGCCGCCGTCCGTCGGATGGGATGTTAAGTCATGGCACCGTGTTACGGGGGAGTGATACCCTGTGCACGTTAAAGAGCATGCTGGATGATCTTGATGGGAGACTATCATCTGTCTCCTAAATAGCTTTCCAGTGGGTCTCCTCCCTCAACCTTATCTGAGCCGTCGGGGTCCTTGTAACCTGGCCATTTAACGCATTACGAGCAAAAAATGCCGCTCAGTGGTAAAACAACTCAACCCAACCTTCGTTCCAAGCATGTCACTGTCACCTTTTAAAGTATTTCATTTTCACTTTTTCAAGCATCTCATTGTCTCATTTGTAAGCATTTGATTCATTTCATTTTCCCCATTCCAAATAACCCACAGCCTCGTTTTCAAAGTAGCCTCAACGCTTTACAAATGATATAACCATTTTTGTCGCCAGAACGTTCACTTTCAATTTCGCAATTCAGAAAATTCCTTCAAACGAATCTAATGTTTCGCTCAATATCAAAAACTTTATCTTGACAACATTACGCAGGAAATATTCTCGAAAGACTCACTGCGATTCCAAACCTTTTAGCGCCAGCTTTATTTACGTAGCAAGAAATAAATGTTCGTCTTCTCTTCCAAAGTATTCGCACCTGATCAGAAGGCGATGGTGGCTCATTCGGTAGCGCGCCAGACTCATAATCTGTAGTTCCCAAGTTCGAGTCCCAGCTGGGTCAACGTTGAGATTTATCTCCGCAAAATTCCCCACCCTGCCCACGGTCAGTAGGGGACACCGATGGGCTTGGAAAGGCCGCCGTCCGTCGGATGGGACGTTAAGCCGTGGCCCCGTGTGCGGGAGAGGGAGAGACATACCCTGTGCACGTTAAAGAACACGCTGGATGGCCTTGACGGGGGGGCTCAGTCGGTAGCGCGCCAGGCTCGTAATCTGTAGTTCCCAGGTTCGAGTCCCAGCTGGGTCAACGTTGAGATTTATCTCCGCAAAATTCCCCACCCTGCCCACGGTCAGTAGGGGACACCTATGGGCTTGGAAAGACCGCCGTCCGTCGGATGGGACGTTAAGCCGTGGCCCCGTGTGCGGGAGAGGGAGAGACATACCCTGTGCACGTTAAAGAACACGCTGGATGGCCTTGACGGGAGGCTACCATCTGTCTCCCAACAGCTGTTCCAGTGGGTACCCTCCCCCAACCTTCTCTGAGCCTTCGGGGTCCATGTGACCTGGCCATTTAGCCCATGGTGTGCAAAAAAGTGCCGCTCAGAGGTAAAACAACCCAACTCATCAGAGATTTCACATTTAGATTTTCCTTCTTTGGTTTACGATGCAGCAATTCTTTAATGACACTTTCAGCTGGAGTGTTGGATGAAATCGATTTTTGTAGTAAGTCCGTGCATTCTGTCCTATCGATTTCATCTTCTCTTATCGTCTGTGACTACGAAAGCACGCTTTTACTGTCCTCTATAATCAACGATCTTTAAACAGCAGATGTGATTTCGGATATTAAGATCCACAGCAGTAAAACCTCTCTTCGTCTCGGACATTAAAATCGACTTTATTGGCTTAACGTCCAAGAGTAGAGGATTTGAAACTACTTTCCTCCGAGGACAGGGGAACAGGTTGGGTTGTTTGGGTTGTTTTACCTCTGAGTGGCATTTTTTTGCACACCATGGGCTAAATGGCCAGGTCACATGGACCCCGAAGGCTCAGAGAAGGTTGGGGGAGGGGACCCACTGGAACAGCTGTTGGGAGACAGAAAGTAACCTCTCGTCAAGGCCATCCAGCGTGTTCTTTAACGTGCACAGGGTATGTCTCTCCCGCACACGGGGCCACGACTTAACGTCCCATTCGACGGACGGCGGACTTTCCAAGTCCATCGGTGTCCCCTACTGACCGTGGGCAGGGCAGGGAATTTTGCGGAGATAAATCTCAACGCTGACCCAGCTGGGACTCGAACCTGGGAACTACAGATTACGAGCCTGGCGCGCTACCGATTGAGCCACCCCCGCCCCTCAGAGGAACGGGAAGCAGAGATGAATTTCAAACCAAATCGCGACTCAAACCTGGGAACATCAGATTACGAGCCTGACACATTACCAACTGAGCCAACAGCCGCCCATATTAGGTAGATATACGTGTAGATATTTCTGCGATTGGGTTGTTTTACCTCTGAGCGGCACTTTTTTGCACACCATGGGCTAAAAGGCCAGGTCACAAGGACCGCAATGACTCAGAGAAGATTGGGGGAGAGGACCCACTAGAACAGGTGTTGGGAGACAGATGGTAGCCTTCCGTCAAAGCCATACAGTGTGTCCTTTAACGTGCACAGGGTATGGCTCTCACACACACGGGAGCCACGGCTTAACGTCCCATCCGACGGATGGCGGTATTTCCAAGCCCATCGGTGTCCCTTACTGACCGTGGGCAGGGCGGAGAATTTTGCGGAGATAAATCTCAGCGCTGACCCGGCAGGGACTCGAACCTGGGAACTACAGATTACGAGCCTGGCGCGACACCGACGGGAACATCAGAATACGAGCCGGACACACTACCAATTGAGCCAACTGTCGCCCATTTTAAGTAAATATACGTGTAGATATTTCTGCGGTATTGCCCTGTTACGTCGGGCAGAAATTTCATCTTCTCATTATTGCACTTAGTGCTGGTAGGAGACATTTTGGTGAAGAAAGACTGTCACTTCAAGAACTCAAAATTAGGACATTTATATAAATAAATTGAATTACACTAATTCTATTGGTATACAGCCAACTAACTCCTAGTCGCTTAAGGGCGTAATCTGGATCAGTGGGCTCGTAATCTGTAGTTCCCAGGTTCGAGTTCCAAGCTGGGTCAGCGTTGAGATTTATCTCCGCAAAATTCCCCACCCTGCCCACGGTCAGTAGGGGACACCGATGGGTTTGGAGAGGCCGCCGTCCGTCGGATGGGACGTTAAGCCGTGGCCCGTGTGCGGGAGAGCAATACCCTGTGAGCGTTAAAGAACACACTGGATGGGCTTGACGGGAGGCAACCATTTGTCTCCCAACAGCTGTTCTAGTGGGTCCCCTCCCCCAACCTTCTCTGAGCCTTCGGGGTCCTTGTGAACTGGCCATTTAGCTCATGGTGTGCAAAAAAATACCGCTCAGAGGTAAAACAACCCAACGTTAAAGAACACGCTGGATGGCCTTGACGGGAGGCTACCATCTGTTTCCCAACAGCTGTTCCAGTGCGTCCCCTCCCTCAACCTTCTCTGAGCCTTCGGGGTCCTTGTGAACTGGCCATTTAGCTCATGGTATGCAAAAAAAATGCCGCTCAGAGGTAAAACAACCCAACGTTAAAGAACACGCTGGATGGCCTTGACGGGAGGCAACCATCTGTCTCCCAACAGCTGTTCCAGTGCGTCCCCTCTCCCAACCTTCTCTGAACCTTCGGGGTCCTTGTGAACTGGCCATTTAGCTCATGGTGTGCAAAAAAAAATGCCGCTCAGAGGTAAAACAACCCAACGTTAAAGAACACGCTGGATGGCCTTGACGGGAGGCAACCATCTGTCTCCCAACAGCTGTTCCAGTGCGTCCCCTCCCCCAACCTTCTCTGAGCCTTCGGGGTCCTTGTGAACTGACAATTTAGCTCATGGTGTGCAAAAAAAATGCCGCTCAGAGGTAAAACAACCCAACCGAAGCCTTAATGGGAGGCTATCTGTCTCTTAAGAGCTTTCAATGGTCACCTATCTCTAACTTTCAATAAGCCCTGGTGATCTGGACATTTAGTCCATTGTGTGCAAAATGTGCCGCTCAGAGGTCAAACAACTTAATCAGTCACTAAATCTTTTAATCATCGAATACCTTTGCTAATAGCTTCAATAAAATATGAACATGAAGAGAGCGTTTTATCCAGATATTACGATTGCAATAAAGATCACTGCGATAAGATTAACTGATGCTTGGGAGGACATCCTTAGCCTTAGCTATAAGATGCAAGTCATCTTTCTCATAGATCGTTATCGTGATGAGTTTCGGCATTTCCTTTGAGCACGGACACATAGAAACCAGTATGGACAGTTTTAGCGTTATCAGCGTTTCCAAACACTCTGGCATCTTAAAGCCATTACCAAAAAACGGAGGTACAGTCGCTCAAAAAAGTATCCGAACACCATGGTTGATTATAGAATTCAGAAAAAATATCTGGCAACGTTTTGTTTCAGAAATTAGTGATCTGGCAACCATCGTGTCACGTGACACGATCCATACGTGACACCATCCATAGTGTTCGGATACTTTTTTGGGCGACTGTACGATGCAATGAAATCTAGTCTCCACCCTCCCCCCCATTTTTACTTTTTTCCCGGCTTGATTGCATCATTTCCTCACACTTCCCTCCCCGTTTTTTTTTAGATCCGTGCCTGGTAGAGAGAAGAATTTTCTTGTACAGTCGCCCAAAAAAGTATCCGAACACTATGGTTGAATACAGAATTCAGAAAAAATATCTGGCAATGAATTTTTTAAAAATTAGTGGCAACCTTCGTGTCACGTGACACGAAGGTTGCCGGATCACTAAAAAAATCGTTGCCAGATATTTTTTCTGAATTCTGTAATCAACCATAGTGTTCGGATACTTTTTTTTGAGCGAGTGTAGGTGGTCATATTATTTTGATACTAGATCGTGTGGGCTCACTCACGGAAATATTGAGCGTGTGCAGTTACTGTTCACAGCAAACTGGAGCGTGTGCAGTAACTGCACACGCTCCAGTTTGCTCTGAACGGTAACTGGAGCGTGTACAGTTGCTGTACACGCTCCAGATATTTTTCCTGAATTCTGTAATCACGTGACACGAAGGTTACCAGATCACTAATTTCTAAAAAAATCGTTGCCGGATATTTTTTCTGAATTCTGTAATCAACCATAGCGTTCGGATACTTTTTTGAGCGACTGAACCCTCACAGTAAACTCGAAACGTTCAAATCAGTTTATCACCTTTCGTCTTTATTTAATGTGCTTCTCTCTGACCTCCAGGGGCGGGGGTGGCTCAGTCAGTAGCGCGCCAGGTTCGTAATCTGTAGTTCCCAGGTTCGAGTCCCAGCTGGGTCAGCGTTGAGATTTATCTCCGGAAAGTTCCCCGCCCTGCCCACGGTCAGTAGGGGACACCGATGGGCTTGGAAAGCCCGCCGTCCGTCGGATGGGACGTTAAGCCGTGGCGCCGTGTGCGGGATAGACATACCCTGTGCACGTTAAAGAACACAGTGGATGGCCTTGACGGGAGGCTACCATCTGTCTCTCAACAGCTGTTCCAGTGGGTCCCCTCTCCCAACCTTCTCTGAGCCTTCGGGGTCCATGTGACCTGGCCATTTAGCCCATGGTGTGCAAAAAAGTGCCGCTCAGAGGTAAAACAACCCAACACAAATCTGGCCTCCATTGGTAGAAAAAGATTTTATATTTCTGATTTCAAATGCAGTTATGAGCAGTTGGGATGACTTCGTCCTCCTGTGTCATGAAGCTCTGTACGAAATACTTCCGGAGCAGAATGACGGAGAGATGTTGCCGTGTCGTCAGCAGAATGCGAGGCTCATTAGACTGCAATCACGTGTCCCATGATACATTTGGTTGCGGAAGCGCCAACGTGTGCTGCGTGTAATGAAATGGCGGGTTTTGTGCGTGTGCACTTATCTTGGAATCTATTTGCTGTGCTTTAGTGACATTCCCGGTCCACGTTATCGGCTCTAGGCGCTTATGCTACTTTGGTATATTGATTGCTTTTTTTTTTATCACAGTTCCAGAATAATTTGTTTTTTAATGCTAGTATGTTGACGTGGGTTGGGTTGTTTACCCCTGAGCGACACTTTTTTTCACACCATGGGCTAAATGGCCAGTTCAGAAGGACCCCCGAAGGCTCAGAGAAGGTTGGGGGAGGAGACCCACTGGAACAGTGTTGGGAGACAGATTACCAGATTACCATCTGTCTCCCAACAATGGCCTCCCGTCAAGGCCATCCAGTGTGTTCTTTAACGTGCACAGGGTATGGCTCTCCCGCACACGGGGCCACGGCTTAACGTCCCATCCGACGGACGGCGGCCTTTCCAAGCCCATCGGTGTCCCCTACTGACCGTAGGCAGGGCGGGGATTTTTGCGGAGATAAATCTCAACGCTGACCCAGCTGGGACTCGAACCTGGGAACTTCAGATTACGAGCCTGGCGCGCTACCGACTGAGCCACCCCCGCCCCTATATTGACATGAATAAGGTATCCAGATGATTACCACATGTGCCAAATATGTGACGCAAGATATTCACTAGTTGCATGTGAGTAATTAGGTCTAGCAAAACGTTTTTTTATCTAGCCATTATTATGCTATTTTGCGTAAACACAGTTTTAAACTAATACACTAAATTTATTAAACGGCTTGAAATAATTCTTTTTTTTTTAAAGTTTTGATTAACTTCTGAAGTGAATTTTCGAAGCGCTTTTGTTTTATTACCAATTACTCTATTGGTAGTTTGCTTCATGCCGGACAGATATTTTTGTGCGCAGAATAGGCGGAAACGGCCAGGTCACAAGGAGCCCCAAGAACTCAGAGAATGTCGAGGAAGGGAATAGCTGTTAGGGGATAGAAGTTTCTAACCAAAGCCATCCAGGGTCTTCGTTACCTACAGTCGCGCAAAAAAGTATTCGAACACTATGGTTGATTACAGAATTCAGAAAAAATATCTGGCAATGATTTTTTTAGAAATTAGTGGCAACCTTCGTGTCACGTGACACGAAGGTTGCCAGATAACTAACTTCTAAAAAAAAGAAACGCTGCCAGATATTTTTTTCTGAATTCAGTAATCAACCATAGTGTTCGGATACTTTTTTGAGCGACTGTACACAGGATATGGCTCTCCTGAACACAGAACCACGGTCTCAGGTTCCATCCCAAGAACGGCGGCATTTTCAAGCTCATCAGTTGGGATGGATTGTTGTGTTTTTGTGAAGTTGCAGAGTACAGTCGCTCAAAAAAGTATCCAAACACTATGGTTGATTAGAGAATTCAGAAAAAATATCTGGCAACGATTTTTTTTTTTAGAAATTAGTGATCTGGCAACCTTCGTGTCACGTGACAGGAAGGTTGCCAGAACACTAATTTCTAAAAAAAAATCATTGCCAGATAGTTTTTCTGAATTCTGTAATCAGCCGTAGTGTTCGGATACTTTTTTGAGCGACTGTAGGTGGTCATATTATTTTGATACTAGATCGTGTGGGCTCACTCACGGAAATATTGAGCGTGTGCAGTTACCGTTCACAGCAAACTGGAGCGTGTGCAGTAACTGCACACGCTCCAGTTTGCTGTGAACGGTAACTCTAGCGTGTACAGTTGCTGTACACGCTCCAGATATTTTTCCTGAATTCTGTAATCACGTGACACGAAGGTTGCCAGATCACTAATTTCTAAAAATACTCGTTGCCAGATATTTTTTCTGAATTCTGTAATCAACCGTAATGTTCGGATACTTTTTTGAGCGACTGTAGGTGGTCATATTATTTTGATACTAGATCGTGTGGACTCACTCACGGAAATATTGAGCGTGTGCAGTTACTGTTCACAGCAAACTGGAGCGTGTGCAGTTACTGCACACGCTCCAGTTTGCTGTGAACGGTAACTGGAGCGTGTACAGTTGCTGTACACGCTGCAGGTATTTTTCCTGAATTCTGTACTCACGTGACACGAAGGTTGCCAGATCACTAATTTCTAAAAACAAAAAATCGTTGCCGGATATTTTTTCTGAATTCTGTAATCAACCATAGTGTTCGGATACATTTTTGAGCGATTGTACACAGGATATGGCTCTCCTGAACACAGGGCCACGGTCTAAGGTCCCATCCCAAAAACGGCGGCATTTTCAGGCTCATCATTAGGGATGGATTGTTTACCCGTGAGTTGTGTTTTTGTGAAGTTGCAGAGTAGAAGGGTCCCAAAACAAGGAAAAAGTCGAGGGCGGGAACTATACTGGAGAGACGTTACGAGACACATGGAAGCGAACCGTCAAGACCTTCCAAGGTGTTTTTGGAAAAACTTTATATCATTGATATGTTTTATGTATTTATTTTAATCCTGAAGCATTTTTTTATCGTATTACGGGGATTTTTTTGGGGAGTTGGGTCGTTTTACCTCTGAGCGGCAATTTTATGCACACCATGGGCTAAATGGCCAGGTCACAAGGACCCCGAAGGATCAGAGAAGGTTGGGGGAGGGGACCCACTGGAAAAGCTGTTGAGAGACAGATGGTAGCCTCCGGTCAACCCCACCCAGCGTGTTCTTTAACGTGCATAGGTTATGGCTATCCCGTACACGGGAGCCATGGCTTAGTGTTACGGGGAACGATATCCTGTGCACGTTAAAGAGCACGCTGGATGGTCTTGACGGGAGACTACCATCTGTCTCCTAAATAGCTTTCCAGTGGATCTCCTCCCTCAACCTTATCTGAGCCGTCGGGGTCCTTGTAACCTGACCATTTAGCCCATTATGCGGAAAAAGTGCTGCTCAAAGGTAAAACAACTCAACCCAACCTTCGCTCCAAGCATGTCACTGTCACCTTTTAAAGTATTTCATTTAACACGAAGGTTGCCAGATCACTAATTTCTAAAAGAAAAAATCGTTGCCAGATATTTTTTTTAATTCTGTAATCGACCATAGTGTTCGGATACTTTTTTAAGCGACTGTACTGAACGGATATTGTTTAATCAAAGTTTAGACAGTTTTAATTGACATCTAATATTTATATAAATATATATAAAAATTTATTTAAACAGTTTCAGAGCCTAGAATTTTATTATCCATTGACATAAGATATTTCCATTTTCTCTACAGGGAACCATGGCTTAATGTCCCATCTGTTGAGGGGCGGGGGTGGCTCAGTCGGTAGCGCGCCAGACTCGCAATCTGTAGTTCCCAGGTTCGAGTTCCAGCTAGGTCAGCGTTGAGATTTATCTCCGCAAGATTTACCGCCCTGCCCATGGTCAGTAGGGGTCACCGATTGACTTGGAAAGCCCGCCGTCCGTCAGATGGGACGTTAAGCCGTAGCCCCGTGTGAGGGAGAACCATACCCTGTGCACGTTAAAGAACACGCCGGATGGCCTTGACGGGAGGCAACCATCTGTCTCCCAACAGCTGTTCCAGTGGGTCCCCTCCCCCAACCTTCTCTGAGCCTTCGGGGTCTTTGTGACCTGGCCATTTAGCCTATTGTGTGTAAAAAAGTGCCGCTCAGAGGTAAAACAACCAACCAACCAACCGTAGACCGACTACACAGCTATTAGGAGTAGATAAGTGGATTTTTTGTAATGGCTACCGATGATGTGTGCTCTATTAGACGTGTGAGCAATGTCCATTAAGGGTTGTTGGGTTGGGTTGTTTTACCTCTGAGCGGCACACCATGGGCTAAATGGCCAGGTCATATGGACCACGAAGGTTCAGAGAAGGTTGGGGGAGGGGACCCACTGGAACAGCTGTTGGGAGACAGATGGTAGCCTCCCGTCAAGGCCATCCAGCGTGTTCTTTAACGTGCACAGGGTATGGCTCTCCCGCACACGCGGCCACGGCTTAACGTGCCATCCGACGGACGGCGGCCTTTCCAAGTCCATCGGTGTCCCCTACTGACCGTGGGCAAGACGGGGAAATTTTGCGGAGATAAATCTCAACGCTGACCCAGCTGAGACTCGAACCAGGTAACTACAGATTACGAGCCTGGCGCGCTACCGACTGAGCCACCCCCGCCCCCAGGCTATTAAGGGGCGGATTTGACTCAGTCAGTATCACGCCAGGCTAGTAATCTGCAGTTCCCAGGTTCGAGTCACTGTCAGCGTTGAGATTTACCTCCGCTAAACACTCGCCCTGCTCTTGGTCAAAACGAGGACACCAATGGGCTTGGAAGCGCTGCCGTCCTCAGGATCTAATGTCTGGCTGAAATAGTCCTCCCAAGCACAGGTGAAGTTCATTAACAGAATACCGGCTGAAACTTTCCGTGCATTTCATACAACATTAGTCGCATCTTATTTATCGAAAGCAGGAGTTAAAGCTCGCTTTTAATTCTCGCATGCCAGTGAACTGGAAGGAGCAGGGAAAGAAACAAATGAAAATGCAACAGCATGAAATAGATGAAAGCTCAAAAGCTTACACAGCTAATTTATTCAACAGTATAAGGTTTGGGTTGGGTTGTTTTAGCTCTGAGCGGCACTTTTTTGCACACCATGGGCTAAATGGCCAGGTCACATGGACCCCGAAGGCTCAGAGAAGGTTGGAGGGTTGGGTTGGGTTGTGTTACCTCTGAGCGGCACTTTTTTGCACACCATGGGCTAAATGGCCAGGTCACATGGACCCCGAAGGCTCAGAGAAGGTTGGAGGGTTGGGTTGGGTTGTTTTACCTCTGAGAGGCACTTTTTTGCACACCATGGGCTAAATGGCCAGGTCACATGGACCCCGAAGGCTCAGAGAAGGTTGGAGGGTTGGGTTGGGTTGTGTTACCTCTGAGCGGCACTTTTTTGCACACCATGGGCTAAATGGCCAGGTCACATGGACCCCGAAGGTTCAGAGAAGGTTGGGGGAGGGGACCCACTGGAACAGCTGTTGGGAGACAGATGGTAGCCTCCCGTCAAGGCAATCCAGCGTGTTCTTTAACGTGCACAGGGTATGGCTCTCCCGCACACGCGGCCACGGCTTAACGTCCCACCCGACGGACGGCGGACTTTCCAAGCCCATCGGTGTCCCCTACTGACCGTGGGCAGGGCGGGGAATAACAGTATAAGGAGTTGTTTTTGTGTTTATGGAAAAACAATTTCTCCAACACTCAGGTGGAATGTAAACTGCGGTATGTGTAAGATTCGTCTTGAACACATTTCAGCTGGAATTTAGTTCCTGAGGACAGCTGCGTTTCCAAGCCCATTTGTGTTCCCCTTTTGACCGAAAACATGGTGGGAGTTAACCGGAGGTAAATTCAGGAACTAATGTTTGGATCATTGTTCATATCGATATTGGTTTTTCCATTCCAACGTTATTCTAGGTAGCTGGCTAGCTGGGTCATTGTGCTACATCTCGGATTTTGGGTTGTTTTGGGTTGTTTTACCTCTGAGCGGCACTTTTTTTGCACACCATGGGCTAAATTGCCAGGTCACATGGACCCCGAAGGCTCAGAGAAGGTTGAGGGAAGGGACCCACTGGAATAGCTGTTGGGAGACAGAGTGTAGTCAAGGCCATCCAGCGTGTTCTTTAACGTGCACAGGGTATGGCTCTCCCGCACACGGGAATATAAATATCCCGCACACGGGGCCACGGCTTAACGTCCCATCCAACGGACGATGGCCTGTCCAAGCCCATCGGTGTCCCCTACTGACCATGGGCAAGGCGGGGAATTTTGCGGAGATAAAGCTCAACGCTGACCCAGCTGGAACTCGAACCTGGGAACTACAGATTACGAGCCTGGCGCGCTACCGACTGAACCACCCCCGCCCCCTGCATTACGGAGACGGGACACATGTCACTGACCACGGCCATCGGCCACATGCGGCTATCCCACGTATGACCTTTTGCTGGTTGGTCGACCGCTGTTGAGCCAGTCATGCTAGACTCAAGACACAACACACAATAGATAGAGTTTCCCATGGAATAGATATAACTATTGTGTGTATGTAACAATAGATATTGTTACATACACACAATAGATAAGAGTTCCCCATGGCGGGTAGGGGCGCTAATGCAAAGTCAAAGCAGTGTATATTTGTTAATGCTTTTCCTTAACCTGAGATCCATAACACAATTAATAGACTAATGAATAAGTTTTAGCTATAACCATGAAGAAATAACAAATACAAATCTTCAAGACGAATCTTATATATCCCGCAATTTACATTCCAACTGTGTGTTGGAGAAATTGTGTTTCCATAAACACACAAACAACTCCTTATATTAGGGGTTGTCAACGTTAGGTACGCAGTAAAAGTTTTGGGGTACGCCGTGAGAGCTCAAAAGTAGCTAGACATATGTTATATATATATATGTTTTATGTTATTCCCATTGTTATACTATAACTATAGTTTTATCTATCTATACAAGGGGTACGCCAGTTACATACACATTTCCAGGGGGTAGGTGAAGCATAAAAGGTTGAGAACCACTGATTTGTATGTTTTATTTTACTCCCATTGTTATACTATATAGTTTTATCTATCTATACAAGGGGTACGCCAGTTACATACACATTTCCAAGGAGGTACGTGAAGCATAAAAGGTTGAGAACCACTGATATATATGTTTTATTCCCATTGTTATACTATATAGTTTTCTCTATCTATACAAGGGGTACGCCAGTTACATACACATTTCCAAGGGGGTACGTGAAGCATAAAAGGTTGAGAACCACTGATACATATGTTTTATTTTATTCCCATTGTTATACTTTAACTATAGTTTTATCTATCTATACAAGGGGTACGCCAGTTACATACTCATTTCCAGGGGTACGTGAAGCATAAAAGGTTGAGAACCACTGATACATATATATATGTTTTTTTTATTCCCATTGTTATACTATAACTATAGTTTTATCTATCTATGCAAGGGGTACGCCAGTTACATACACATTTCGAGGGGGTACGTGAAGCATAAAAGATTGAGAACCACTGATATATATGTTTTATTTTATTCCCATTGTTACACTATAACTATAGTTTTATCTATCTATGCAAGGGGTACGCCAGTTACATACACATTTCCAGGGGGTACGTGAAGCATAAAAGGTTGAGAACCACTGATATATATGTTTTATTCCCATTGTTATACTATAACTATAGTTTTATCTATCTATACAACGGGTACGCCAGTTACATACACATTTCCAGGGGGTAGGTGAAGCATAAAAGGTTGAGAACCACTGATTTGTATGTTTTATTTTATTCCCATTGTTATACTATATAGTTTTATCTATCTATACAAGGGGTACGCCAGTTACATACACATTTCCAAGGGGGTACGTGAAGCATAAAAGGTTGAGAACCACTGATATATATGTTTTATTTTATTCCCATTGTTATACTATATAGTTTTATCTATCTATACAAGGGGTACGCCAGTTACATACACATTTCCAGGGGGTACGTGAAGCATAAAAGGTTGAGAACCACTGATATATATGTTTTATTTTATTCCCATTGTTATACTTTAACTATAGTTTTATCTATCTATACAAGGGGTACGCCAGTTACATACTCATTTCCAGGGGTACGTGAAGCATAAAAGGTTGAGAACCACTGATATATATATATGTTTTTTTTATTCCCATTGTTATACTATAACTATAGTTTTATCTATCTATGCAAGGGGTACGCCAGTTACATACACATTTCGAGGGGGTACGTGAAGCATAAAAGATTGAGAACCACTGATATATATGTTTTATTTTATTCCCATTGTTACACTATAACTATAGTTTTATCTATCTATGCAAGGGGTACGCCAGTTACATACATACACATTTCCAGGGGGTACGTGAAGCATAAAAGGTTGAGAACCACTGATATAGTTTTATTCCCATTGTTATACTATAACTATAGTTTTATCTATCTATACAAGGGGTACGCCAGTTACATACACATTTCCAGGGGGTAGGTGAAGCATAAAAGGTTGAGAACCACTGATTTGTATGTTTTATTTTATTCCCATTGTTATACTATATAGTTTTATCTATCTATACAAGGGGTACGCCAGTTACATACACATTTCCAAGGGGGTACGTGAAGCATAAAAGGTTGAGAACCACTGATATATATGTTTTATTTTATTCCCATTGTTATACTTTAACTATAGTTTTATCTATCTATACAAGGGGTACGCCAGTTACATACTCATTTCCAGGGGTACGTGAAGCATAAAAGGTTGAGAACCACTGATATATATATATGTTTTTTTTATTCCCATTGTTATACTATAACTATAGTTTTATCTATCTATGCAAGGGGTACGCCAGTTACATACACATTTCGAGGGGGCACGTGAAGCATAAAAGATTGAGAACCACTGATATATATGTTTTATTTTATTCCCATTGTTACACTATAACTATAGTTTTATCTATCTATGCAAGGGGTACGCCAGTTACATACACATTTCCAGGGGGTACGTGAAGCATAAAAGGTTGAGAACCACTGATATATATGTTTTATTCCCATTTTTATACTATAACTATAGTGTTATCTATCTATACAAGGGGTACGCCAGTTACATACACATTTCCAGGGGGTACGTGAAGCATAAAAGGTTGAGAACCACTGATTTATATGTTTCATTTTATTCCCATTGTTATACTATAACTATAGTTTTATCTATCTATACAAGGGGACGCCAGTTACATACACATTTCCAGGGGGTACGTGAAGCATAAAAGGTTGAGAACCACTGATATATATGTTTTATTCCCATTGTTATACTATAACTATAGTTTTATCTATCTATACAAGGGGTACGCCAGTTACATACACATTTCCAGGGGGTACGTGAAGCATAAAAGGTTGAGAACCACTGATTTATATGTTTCATTTTATTCCCATTGTTATACTATAACTATAGTTTTATCTATCTATGCAAGGGGTACGCCAGTTACATACACATTTCCAGGGGGTACGTGAAGCATAAAAGGTTGAGAACCACTGATATATATGTTTTATTCCCATTGTTATACTATAACTATAGTTTTATCTATCTATACAAGGGGTACGCCAGTTACATACACATTTCCAGGGGGTACGTGAAGCAAAAAAGGTTGAGAACCACTTATTTATATGTTTCATTTTATTCACATTGTTATACTATAACTATAGTTTTATCTATCTCTACAAGGGGTACGCCAGTTACATACACATTTCCAGGGGGTACGTGAAGCATAAAAGGTTGAGAACCACTGATATATATGTTTTATTTTATTCCCATTTTTATACTATAACTATAGTTTTATCTATCTATACAAGGGGTACGCCAGTTACATACACATTTCCAAGGGGGTACGTGAAGCATAAAAGGTTGAGAACCACTGATATATATATATTATTCCCATTGTTATACTTTAACTATAGTTTTATCTATCTATACAAGGGGTACGCCAGTTACATACACATTTCCAGGGGGTAGGTGAAGCATAAAATGTTGAGAACCACTGATTTCTATGTTTTATTTTATTCCCATTGTTATACTATATAGTTTTCTCTATCTATACAAGGGGTACGCCAGTTACATACACATTTCCAAGGGGGTACGTGAAGCATAAAAGGTTGAGAACCACTGATATATATGTTTTATTTTATTCCCATTGTTATACTTTAACTATAGTTTTATCTATTTATACAAGGGGTACGCCAGTTACATACTCATTTCCAGGGGTACGTGAAGCATAAAAGGTTGAGAACCACTGATATATATATATGTTTTTTTTATTCCCATTGTTATACTATAACTATAATTTTATCAATCTATGCAAGGGGTACGCCAGTTACATACACATTTCCAGGGGGTACGTGAAGCATAAAAGGTTGAGAACCACTGATATATATGTTTTATTCCCATTTTTATACTATAACTATAGTTTTATCTATCTATACATGTGGTACGCCAGTTACATACACATTTCCAAGGGGGTACGTGAAGCATAAAAGGTTGAGAATCACTGATATATATGTTTTATTTTATTCCCATTGTTATACTTTAACTATAATTTTATCTATCTATACAAGGGGTACGCCAGTTACATACACATTTCCAGGGGGTATGAAAAGCATAAAAGGTTGAGAACCACTGATATATATGTTTTATTTTATTCCCATTGTGATACTATAACTATAGTTTTATCTATCTATACAAGGGGTATGCCAGTTACATACACATTTCCAGGGGGTACATGAAGCATAAAAGATTGAGAACCACTGATTTATATGTTTTATTTTATTCCCATTGTTATACTATAACTATAGTTTTATCTATCTATACAAGGGGTACGCCAGTTACATAGACATTTCCAGGGGGTACGTGAAGCAAAAAAGGTTGAGAACCACTTATTTATATGTTTCATTTTATTCCCATTGTTATACTATAACTATAGATTTATCTATCTATACAAGGGGTACGCCAGTTACATACGCATTTCCAGGGGGTACGTGAAGCATAAAAGGTTGAGAACCACTGATTTATATGTTTCATTTTATTCCCATTGTTATACTATAACTATAGTTTTATCTATCTCTACAAGGGGTACGCCAGTTACATACACATTTCCAGGGGGTACGTGAAGCAAAAAAGGTTGAGAACCACTGTTTTATATGTTTTATTTTATTACCATTGTTATACTATAACTATAGTTTTATCTATCTCTACAGTTACATACACATTTCCAGGGGGTACGTGAAGCATAAAAGGTTGAGAACCACTGCCTTACACTGTTGATTAAATTAGCTGTGTAAGCTTTGTAGATTTCAATTATTTAATGCTGTTGGTAATATTTTTTAATCTAATACACCTACACATATATATATATGCATATTTCCAGGAATAAAAATTTTGCCAAATCTCCAAGGAGACCAATAGTAAACGAGTGACTCGCTAAATCTTAAAACTTCCCTTCCTTTTTGCTCTCCGAATTCATACTACAATAAATCTAAAGTTGCATGAAATGCACGGAAAGTTTCAGCCGGTATTCTATTAACTAACTTCGCCAGTGTTTGGGAGGACTATTTCAGTTGGAAGTACGTCATCCTCCACATTTGCCATCTTAAGTAGCTGAAAGAGAGTTTTCCTGCATCTCCTACTTCTCTGCATCCATATGCTGCCACAGGATCGAGTCTCTTGGGGAATTATTGGAAAACTCGTGAATAATTCATAGGCAATCTCGTCCATTTATATCCCAATATCAAGTAGATTCGACTTGATCGTGGATGACATAAAAATGCACCTTCAGTTCATTGGCATGCGAGAAATAAAAGCGAGCTTTAACTCCTGCTTTCGATAAATAAGATGCGATTAATTAAACCATTGTTTGTTTGTTTGTTTGTTTTTTCGTTTTCTCCAAATGATACTAATAATGAACGTGAATTATGTTTTGCACTAAAGGGATTTGATTTAACAATTCAAATGATGGATCAGCCTATAATTGCTTAAGTATCTTTAGCTGTACAGATAATTCGAGGGTTGGGTTTGGTTGTTTTACCTCTGAGCAGTACTTTTTTGCACACCATGGGCTAAATGGCCAGGTCACAAGGACCCCGAAGGCTTAGAGAAGGTTGGGGGAGGGGACCCACTGGAACAGCTGTTGGGAGACAGATGGTAGCCTCTCGTCAAGGCCATCCAGCGTGTTCTTTAACGTGCACAGGGTATGGCTCTCCCGCACACGGGGCCACGGCTTAACGTCCCATCCGACGGACGGCGGCCTTTCCAAGCCCATCGGTGTCCCCTACTGACCGTGGGCAGGGCGGGGAATTTTGCGGAGATAAATCTCAACGTTGACCCAGCTGGGACTCGAACCTGGAAACTTCAGATTACGAGCCTGGCGTGCTAGCTACTGAGCCACCCCCGCCCCAGATAATTCGAGATTAACCACCAAAATATAATTAGCTCGTTCAGACTGTAATTAGTGATATTAAACCTTGCTGAAGCTAAATATCAATGAACTTCTAGTAAATCGATATGCAACAGATGTTGTCACTTACAACTAAATTTTTTTGGCTGTGAAAATAACTTCAGATATACACTGCTGGCCATTAAAAATGCAACACCAGGAAGAACTCATCAGATTGTCCCAAAATATGCAAGATGAGTAGCCCATGGGAGAACATGTAAATGATTCAAAACGCAGTACATAAGCACATCATGTGTGACAGTAACGCCCCCTGGAAGTGGTATGAGAGGAGGTTGCATAGAGCTGGTGTAAAGCAGTGGAGTTGCGTTTGCTCGCAGTTCTTGTGCACTAAAGGATCAAGTATTCCCCGTCAAAGAACACGGCATCCATACAACCTGATTTGCGACTTTGATCGAGGGAGAATTGTGGGATTACGGGAAGGCGGATTATCGTACCGAGACATCGGTGCGCGTGTTGGACTAAATGCTGCCGTAGTGATGAGAATATGGCGTCAGTGGGTAGAGGAGGAACGAACTCACCGACGTGAGGGATCTCAACGGCCCTGTCAAACAAACGAACGAGAGGACAGATATCTTGTGTGCATGGCTTTGAATGATCATAGATTCACATCAAACACCTTAGCTCAACAGTTAGGGTGTGTTGCACATCAGCCAGTGTCAGTACGTATGGTTCGACGTTGTCTGTAGCATTGGGGCATCTTTGCTAGGCGGCCATTGCTTCAGTTACCATTGACTCTACAACACAGGCGTATGCATCTGCAATGGTACCAAGAACGTCGCTCATGGGTGTGCGAATGGCATCGCATTGTCTTTTCAGATGAATCCCACTTGAACTGCAACTGAGTATGCAGCACCATGATGGACGAATTCGTATCTGGTGGAACCGCAGCGACAGGCTCAGTGAGACATGCATGATGCAGCGCCATACAGGTCCGTGTTATGGTATGGGATGCCATTGGACTCCACTGATGCACGCACCTCGTATGCATTACCGGTACTTTGAACAGTCAGCGTAACATCATTGAGGTGTTGGAGCCGTACCTTATCTTCAGGGGCTCTCTGGTGTCATTTGCCAATAGGACAATGCCCGACCATATGCGGCATGCATCGTCCAACAATTCCTGGATAGCCACCATGTGACACTTCTGCCTTGATCTGTACGTTCACCAGATCTGTACCCAATTGAACATGTCTGGTTTGTGTTCGGGAATTTTTGCAGAACACAAGAATATTCAATTTTGAGATTTGGATGATGATGATGAACATGTCTGGTCCATGATCTCATGACGACTAGTACACCAGCAGCTGCTACAACAGATGAACTTTGGCTACATATCGAAACTGCATGTACTGACATTCCCCAAACACGCATCCGACATCTCATCCTCTCAATGCCGGACCGTGTAGCAGCGGTTATTGCCGCTGCTACACGGTCCGGCATCATAACACTGAAATAGCTATACAATTGAGTCGCATCATAACATCGAAATAGCTATACAATTGAGTCGCATCATAACATCGAAATAGCTATACAATTGAGTCGCATCATACGCGCATTTAACTTACGTGAATTCAACTATACGCACTCGGCAAAAAACGGGAGAAAAATAGCAATTTAAGTAGTGCGCAATTCCTCCAGCCTTTCCAGTCAATCAGCGGCCCCAGAATGAGCGTGAAGTGGGAGATGTAAATCCTGCCGTTCCCTCAATTGGTCTCAGTTGCCGAGTGCCTCTTATAGTGTGAGCATCTCGCTGCACTGAGTGTGACTCTGATGTTTGAAGATGAGAATTGTTTGGACAACATGGCCTCTTAACACAAGATAATATATATATGCTTAACCGAAGAAAGAGAATTCTGTTCTAATGCTGTATAAAACATTTGCTGTGATGGACTTATTAAGAGACGTTGGTATCCAACGTGGCACCTAAATTTGGCCGCAAAGAATCTATCATCCGTGGCATCAAGATTCGTGAGAGAGAAAACTTCGCCAAGAGGTTGCATCAAGTGCTCTAAATAACTGCTAAAATGACGAGTCAGCGTGACAACACTTTAGTGAAGACTGAGAAGTCACTTAACGTATGGCTGGAAGACATAAACTATATATTTGTGGATATCGATGGCAACACTTTTCCAAAAAAAAAGGCTCTTAGCTTCTATGTGCCGTTCAAGCCTATATCCATGGTTCAAACCTTCTCTGAACAGGGTTGTTGGGTTGGGTTGTTTTACCTCTGAGCGGCACTTTTTTGCACACCATGGTCTAAATGGCCAGGTCACATGGACCCCGAAGGCTCAGAGAAGGTATGGGGAGGGGACCCACTGGAACAGCTGTTGAGAGACAGATGGTAGCCTCCCGTGAAGGCCATCCAGCGTGTTCTTTAACGTGCACAGGGTATGGCTCTCCCGCACACGGGGCCACGGCTTAACGTCCCATCCGACCGACGGCGGCCTTTACAAGCCCATCGGTGTCCCCTACTGACCGTAGGCAGGGCAGGGAATTTTGCGGAGATAAATCTCAACGCTGACTCAGCTGGGACTCGAACCTGGGAACTACAGATTACGAGCCTGGCCCCCCGCCCCTCTCTGAACAGGGACAGCCTTTGGTTAACAGTTTTAGAAATTTCTTTAACTTCAAAAACGTGCTTATTTATTCTTTCATTATTCTGTCTCTCTCTTATAAAATTGAAAATATCGTGAAATTATATTTTGCATATGCACTCTTTATCATTTACTGTACGTTACTGGGTCTGTAAATGGTAGCAAGGCATAAACTGGAAGGAGAACTTTATGCCTACTAGACTGGACTGGCTTATGGATTTGAGCTTGATTGTGGATCCTGGACTTGCTGCACTGGTGGGCTTCTATTGAGAGAGAATCTGCCGCTGTGTTTTCTGTTTGCTTCTGGGTTGCCAGCCCTAAGTGAACAGAGGCATGGGATGCCTCATATCAGCTGGTGGATAATCCTAATCAGAGGCCATCGCAGGTACTTGAACCTCACTTAGCTAGTTGGGCATCGTCAATCCTAAACTGGAGTAATGTCTCAGGCAGACCATATGGCTCTTGAAAAAGTCCACTTGAAAAGGTGGTGACTGAAGTTCCTACCAGCATCTGTGACTTCAGCCTTTAAAGGAGGAGGAACAGGTCTTTGACCCATGCCTGCGATCAGGGGGCTGTTTGATTTTGTTGGCCCTACCTATCTCAATAAACCTAGTTTCTTTAAAAATCCTACTAATCATTTTCTCTCTGCAGGAACATGGAACGTGAGGATATTACATAGATTTTATTCTCTTGATGTCCTCTCGCAGCTCTAGGCTTCCAAGAGACCAGATGGACAAATAAAGATGAGATACTTAATATTAACTTTAATTTTCTATTTTCAGGGAGGGAGGATGGAAAGCATCTCCAAGGTGTAGTCCTTGTTTCTCAGCAAACACGCCAGTGATGGTCTTCTAGGATATGACTACATTAACGAAAGATTTCTTACAGCAAAATTTAAAACAACAATTAAAGACTTGAATGTTATCTGTTGTTATGCCCCCACAGAAGACTCTGATGAGAACGAGAAGGATGCGTTTTACAGTCAGCTTCAGGATATTTTGAATTCTGTGAAGAAAAAAGATATTTCTCTTGTGCTAGGTGACTTCAATATTAAAGTTGGTACTGACTCTGACCTTTGGGCAGGAGTTTTAGGTCCCTTTGGCATTGGTAGTTCCAATGGGGAACGTCTCCTACAGGTAAGTAAACTTAATGATTTACAAATAACTAACACATACTACAAACATCGGGACGTTTATAAATATACATGGGTTTCACCTGATGGGTTGCACAGGAATATGATAGATTATATTTTAATTAACAGCAAATGGTCTAGTTCAGTTAGGAATACCAGATCATACAGGGGAGCCGAAATTAGGTCTGACCATTACCTGGTCAAAAGTGTCTTGCAGCTGAAGCTTAAGAAATGTTGTGATAAGGTTAAGAAAATTACCTTCAACAACGAAGGACTGAAAGATCCAGATATAGCCAAAATATACCATGATAGGCTACTTAGTTATTATGACAATCGTGGTTTGCTTACTGCGGAAGTTGAGAAAGAATGGGATCAGTCAAAACAGACTTTTCTTGAAGTCAACAATACTCTTTTGGGTAAAAGGGAACAGAGGAAACAAAATTATTTGAGTGATAAGGCTATGGAGCTTATTTCTGAAAGAAGGAAGTGCAGGATTAATATGAATCAACACCCTACTAGTCCTAACAGAAAGCATCACAACGAGCTTATTAAACGTGTAAAGGATCAGTTAACAGTTGATAAGGATCTTTGGCTGATATCCTGACTGACAAAGCAGAGGAAGCAGTTAGACAACACAACAGCAGGGGGTTGAGGAATAAATATGACAAGGTGGTTGAAGGTGAGGATTCTGTGATGGCTAGGTATGCTGAGCATTTCAGAGATGTTCTAAATAATGTGATTATTTCTATTCCCATTGTTTGTAATGAGGATAGATGCATTTCTGGCTTTTATGATGGCCCTATATCACATTCCGAAGTCGCATTGGCTCTCTCTAAATTAAAACTGCATAAATCTAAAGGGGTGGATGAAATCACCAATGAAATACTTAGAGCTGGGAACATTTGTGTTGTCACATGGCTGAGTGAAATTTTGATTTTTTTTATGATAAAGGTGTTGTTCCTAAGAATTTTATTAGAGCTATCATTATCCCAATTTTTTAAAAAAGTGATCGCAGTTCTTGTGATAATTATAGGGGAATTGGTTTACTTTCTGTTCCAGGTAAAGTTCTTTGCATGATTATACTTAATATAATTAAGAATTTGGTTGATGGACAACTGCGTGATGAACAGTGTGGATTCAGAAGTGGTAGGGGATGTATTGATCAAATATTTTCACTTAAGCAGATTCTTGAGAAATGTTTAGAGTTTCAGAAACCTGTGGTTACTAGCTTTAGAGATTTCAAAAAGACTTTTTACTCTGTTGATTGACATAATTTGTGATTGATTGTTAGATCATAGGGAATAGTTGATAAATTAAGTTAGTGTAATGAAAGCTCTCTATAATAACACTGAGTCGTGTGTGAGAGTTGGTACGTCTTGCAGCGATTGGTTTAGCATTGCTAGTGGAGTTAGAAAAGGCTGCATTTTGTCTCCTTTTCTCTTTTTTTTTGGTTACTGATTATATTATGCAAAATTCTTTGCAAGGGAAAGATTTTGGCCTTAAATGGTCTAAAGATTTCGAAATTTCTGATTTTGATTATGCAGATGATTTGACCCAGTTGGCTAATGATGTTGATGAGATGAATTCGTTCATTAGGGCTGTTGATGAGACTGGTAATGGAGTAGGTTTAGTGATAAATAAAGGAAAAACTAAAGTGACGAAAAGTGATCAGGCAGGTGGTGCTTCAGTTACTTTGAATGGCTGCACTCCTGAGCAGGTGTCTCAGTTTAATTATCTTGGTCGCTATGTTACAGAGTTGGGTTGTTTTACCTCTGAGCGGCACTTTTTTGCACACCATGGGCTAAATGGCCAGGTCACATGGACCCCGAAGGCTCAGAGAAGGTTGGGGGAGGGGACCCACTGGAGCAGCTGTTGGGAGACAGATGGTAGCCTCCCGTCAAAGCCATCCAGCGTGTTCTTTAACGTGCACAGGGTATGGCTCTCCTGCACACGGGGCCACGGCTTAACGTCCCATCCGACGGACGGCGGCCTTTCCAAGCCCATCGGTGTCCCCTACTGACCGTGGACAGGGCGGGGAATTTTGCGGAGATAAATCTCAACGCTGACCCACCTGGGACTCGAACCTGGGAACTACAGATTACGAGCCTGACGCGCTACCGACTGAGCCACCCCCGCCCCCTATGTTACAGATATTGGTGATGTGCGGTATGAGACAAATAGAAGAATAGGGATTGCCTCTGGGACTTTTAAGAATCTATGGACAGTGTGGAAAAATACGCGTATGCACCTAAAGATCAAATTAGGGGTATAGTAGTTTGGTCCTTTCTAAGGTTAGTTATGGTAGCGAAACATAAACCCTTTATAAGCAGAATAACAAGAAACTTGATGCTTTTTGATTCTAGATACTTACGCAGTATCTTCGGCATTAGGTGGTTCGACTTTGTAAGCAATGATGTGAGGTTAGAAGAAGGAGTCATCAACCTCCTTTGAGCAGCATATTGTGCAAAGAGAGACTGCGTTGGTTTGGCCATGTTGTATGTATGCATAGCTGCAGATTGGCAAAGAGGATTATGAACAGTGTGACTAAGGGTATCAGAAAAAGTGGGAGACCTAGTTGTGATGGGCAGACAATGCCAAACAGTAGTTGCTAGAATTGACCTAGGGTGGCCAAATGCAGCTGCTGTAACTCAAAAGAGACGAAGGTAAGGCCTATTTGCATGCCCTGGGTAAGGCATGGCTGTTCGTGTTTGGGGCGGGGGTGGTTCAGTCGGTAGCGCGCCAGGCTCGTAATCTGCAGTTCCCAGGTTCGAGTCCCTGCTGGGTCAGCGTTGAGATTTATCTCCGCAAAATTCCCCGCCCTTCCCACAGTCAATAGGGGACAGCGATGGGCTTGGAAAGGCCATCGTCCGTCGGATGGGACGTTAAGCCGTGGCCCGTGTACGGGAAAGCCATACCCTGTGCACATTAAAGAACACGCTGGATGGTCTTGACGGGAGGCTACGATCTGTCTCCCAACAGCTGTTCCAGTGGATCCCTTCCCCTAACCTTCTCTGAGCCTTCGGGGTCCTTGTGACCTGTCCATTTATCCCATTGTGGGCAAAAAACTACCGCTCAGATATAAAACAACCAACCAACCACAAGGACCCCAAGGGCTCAGAGAAGGTCGCCAGCAAGTTCTTTAAGGTGCATAGGGAACCACATTTTAACGTTCCATCGGACGTACGATGGCCTTCTCAAGCCCATCGGTATCCCCTACGGACGAAGACAAGGCGGACGACTACAAAGGTATATTTGGTAAGTACGAGAAGGAGAGGGAAAATGTAATTTTGTAAAATGTAGCAATGCTTAGTATATAACCATAAGTCGGCCATCGGATCGACCTTAGGTGTCATGCATTAAGATAATCACACTATGAGTGAGGAAAACGAGATGATACAAAACTAGTTTCGACTATGTGAAGACATAAAGCCGAAATGTAGACCGATTTTAGAGAACCTTTCGGCATTTTTTTTTTCCCTGTTTCAGAAAAACAACATGTTTCTCACAGATTATTTAAATAAAAATTACATTTCAAGCATTAAAATTACTTGATTTTATTTAAATTTGTGATAAGAAACTTAGAGCTACCTTCTTATCTGCAGATTATGACACAGCAAACGACCATACAACTCCGGGATTCGAACCCTGACCCCAGCAGTTGCAATGACACTCTGAATCAACGTTAGTAGGTAGCATAAATGAGAGTTCTGGCACAATAAAAGGGGCTCGAGAAAAAAGGGGCTCGAGAATTCTATGAAAATCCATGGGAAAAGTTATGGGGGGGTGAGGTAAAAAATGTGTTTCTTGTGGTTTTTTGTGAAAATACGTGTGAAAATTAGAAGAAAAAACGGGGGTGTTTTTTAGCATGTGAAAAACTAATTTAAGATTTTTTTTAAAGACGAGTTTTAAACTAACTTGTGAATTAGTTTAAATTAATTAGTTTGAAATGAGGTGTGTGTATATGAGATAAAATGTATTAGGTTGAAATGAGGTGTGTGTGTATGAGATAAAAAATGTTGTGTTTTGTTAAGTTATCATACACTCCATTGGATACAGCAGAATCAAAACTTTCTAAGCAAAGTCCAAAGTATTAATTCTGTTATCAAAGAAGAATATTAAAAGTTTTATCCAACAGTGAATAAATTTCTTATCATAGAAAAATATTAAAACTTTTAATCAAAGTCCAAAGTAATTATTTTGCTACAAGAATATTAAAACTTTTATCTAAGCAACGTTAAAGTAATAATTTTGTTACTAAACAATTATATTAAAACTTTTATATAATAAAAGTCCAAAGTAATAATTCTGTTATCAAACCGAAACTTTGTGAAATGTATGATAATTTAACATAGAAGAATATTAAAATTTTATTCTAATCAAAGTTCAAGTAATAATTTTGCTACAAGAATATTAAAACTTTATCTAACGAAAGTGCACGTAATAATTCCCGTTCCAGCTTTACAATTAAATGTATTTAAATCGTACTTACCTTAGATTGGGACTCTATACCGAAGGGTAAAAACAGTTCTTTCAAACTCAAACTGACTTCAAATCGCTTGAGATCTTTCTTAAATACTCAACCGAAATTTAAAACCAAAACTGAATAAATTTCTTATCATAGAAGAATATTAAAATTTTCATCTAATCAAAGTTCAAGTAGTAATTTTGCTGTATTAAAACTTTTATCTAACTAAAGTCCACGTAATAATTCCCGTTCCAGCTTTACAATTAAATTTATTTAAATCGTACTTACCTTAGATTGAGACTCTATACCGGAGGGGAAAGTCAAAGTGACTTCGAATCGCTTGAGACCTTCTTAAATACTCCACAGAACCAAAACTGAATCTTGAACTTTGGTTTTGGATAAAAAAATTTCGGTTTGATAGCAAAGTCCAAGTAATAATTTTTGCTATCAAACCGAAATGTTTATCCAAAACCAAAGTTCAAGATTCAGTAGCAAAGTCCAAGTAATAATCTTTATCCAAAACCAAAGTTTAAGATTCAGCAGCAAAGTCCAAGTAATAATCTTTATCCAAAACCAAAGTTCAAGATTCAGTAGCAAAGTCCAAGTAATAATCTTTATCCAAAACCAAAGTTTAAGATTCAGTAGCAAAGTCCAAGTAATAATCTTTATCCAAAACCAAAGTTCAAGATTCAGTAGCAAAGTCCAAGTAATAATCTTTATCCAAAACCAAAGTTTAAGATTCAGTAGAAAGTCCAAGTAATAATCTTTATCCAAAACCAAAGTTTAAGATTCAGTAGCAAAGTCCAAGTAATAATCTTTATCCAAAACCAAAGTTTAAGATTCAGTAGCAAAGTCCAAGTAATAATCTTTATCCAAAACCAAAGTTTAAGATTAAGTAGCAAAGTCCACGATTCAGTTTTGGTTCTGTGGAGTATTTAAGAAGGTCTCAAGCGATTCCAAGTCACTTTGACTTTCCCCTCCTGAAGAGTAAGTAGTTATTTTTGTATATTTTTTCAAAGTTGCTTAGTTGAATCGCTGGTCGCTCTTTGGCGTGGGCGGCCAGCGATTCAATTAAGTCCAGTATTTACTATAGAAATTTGAAAAGAATGTCTCGTGAAGTGAAAATGATCGCTCCCCCCCCTCTTTGTGTAGCAAAAGTGCTACTAAGGATTGAAGAAACTATTCTAAGGCCCTCTTTAAAACTGAATAATTTGTGTCAAGATGAAACTTTTAGATTTAATTCTAACAAGTCAAAAAAGCTGTATTCAAAATATAAAAAGATGCAGGGGTGTCTCAGTCAGTAGCGCGCCAGGCTCTTAATCTGCAGTTCTCAGGTTCGAGTCCCAGCTGAGCCAGAGATGATATTTATCTCCGCAAAACTCCCCGCCCTCTCACAGTCAGTAGAGGATACCGAAGGGCTTGCAAAGGCCGCCGTCCGTCGGATGGGACGTTAAACCTACCTGTGCACGTTAAAGAACACGCTGGATGGCCTTGACGGGAGGCCACAATCTGTCTCCCAACAGCTGTTCCAATGATGTCCCCTCCCCAAACCTTCTCTGAGCCTTCGGGGTCCTTGTGACCTGGCTATTTAGTCCATTGTGTGTAAAAAAAGTGTCTCTCAAAGGTAAAACAACCCAACCAAAAATATAAAATTCTCCTAAATTAGAGCCACTTTGAGTGGTATAAACAGATTTCACCATAAAAAAGGGGGCGGGGGTGGCTCAGTGGGTAGCGCGCCACGCTCGTAATCTGTAGTTCCCAGCTGGGTCAGCGTTGAGATTTATCTCCGCAAAATTCCCCGCCCTGCCCACGGTCAGTAGGGGACACCGATGGGCTTGGAAAGGCCGCCGTCCGTCGGATGGAACTTTAAGCCGTGGCCCCGTGTGCGGGAGAGCCATACCCTGTGCACGTTAAAGAACTCGCTGGATGGCCTTGACGGGAGCCTACCATCTGTCTTCCAACAACTGTTCCAGTGCGTCCCCTGCCCCAACCTTCTCTGAGCCTTCGGGGTCCATGTGACCTGGTCATTTAGCCCAAGGTGTGCAAAAAAGTGCCGCTCAGAGGTAAAACAACCCAACTGATTTATAATATCAAAATGAGCAACCGTCCGTTGACAACACTGAGGAAACAAAACGATCTCGTGTCAGCTACAATACTGAGAGTTCTGCGATTGGCTGCGAACACAGAACTTGATTCAATTATGACAAGTGCAGCCAGGTCGTCCTCTTTCTGGCGCTGGAAGAGCAGCAATCGCTTTCTGCTGCGCCAGATGCTTTTCACATGTTTGGCTTCTGCAGAAGTTGAAGCCGCCGGGGACTGCCAACATATTGCCCGCATCAGATCACTTTAGGAAATTAACGCAGAAATATCCGTACATTATTCCAACGCATCTTGTGGAGTAGCTGTTTATTTGCTCGATATGATTAGACTGATAAAATGAGTAAGATGTCACATGATGTTGTAGGTTTACCAGTTCCTAGTTCACATCATCGAATAGGTTTTGGAATCTGAATTCAGCAGCGTGACTTATTCTTCGCTAATGAGTGGGACGGGGGTGGCTCAGTCGGTAGCGCGCCAGGTTCGTAATCTGTAGTTCCCAGGTTCGAGTCCCAGCTGGGTCAGCGTTGAGATTTATCTCCGCAAAATTCCCCACCCTGCCCACGGTCAGTAGGGGACACCGATGGGCTTGGAAAGGCCGCCGTCCGTCGGATGGGACGTTAAGCCGTGGCCCCGTGTGCCTCCCCCCAACCCTCTCTGAGCCTTCGGGGTCCATGTGACCTGGCCATTTAGCCCATGGTGTGCAAAAAAGTGCCGCTCAGAGGTAAAACAACCCAACCCAATCGCTAATGAGTATAAAACGAAAAGAATTTAAGAAAGAAATTAAATAATTAATTAATAAATTGAATAATTTTTACAGAAAAACAGTGATCTAAAACACAAGCGGAATATTTCAAAATATTCTGTTTTTGTTTAATTTTTCGTCATTCCTTGTTTTTTTCTATTACTGGTAGAATAAATGTGTCATGTGAGTCTTTGAATTCTCGGATGGAAAAATATTAACGTGAACTTTTTTGTTTATTCACTCAATGGTTATATTCAGTCCCGATATTACAGGGGGGGAAGGAAGGAGGGAGGAACAGTAAAATAGGAGGGAAGAACGGTAAAAAAAAGGAAAATATAAAAAGGAGAGGGGAAAGCAGTAAAAGGGGCGAACAGTAAAAAAGGGAGGGGGAAAGAGTAAAAGGGGCGAACAGTAAAAAAGGGAGGGTAAAACAGCAAAAGGGAAAACGGTAAAAAAAGATTTGAAAACAGTAAAAAAAGGTGGATAATAAAAGAAAGGAACAGTAAAAAGGAGGGGAAAACAGTAAAAGGATCAAAAAGTGAGGAGGAGGGGGAAACTAGAAGAGAGGGGAACAGTAAAAAAGAGGGGGAAACAGAGAAAGGAGGAGAAAACAAATAAAAGGGTAAATGGTAAAAAGGAGGGGGGAAAAGGTGTAAACAGTAAAAAAGAGGGGGGAGTGTAAAAATCCGGGGAAACGGTAAAAAAGGGAGGGGGGAGGGATAACAAAAGAAAGGAGGGGGTAACGGTAAAAAATGGGAGGAGGAAACGGTAAAAGGGTAAACTAAAAAAGTATGGGGGAAATAGTAAAAGGGGGAAACAGTAAAAAAGGGAAGGGCTAAGAGATTTGATTTCCATTGTGGTATAATATTTCCCCGTCTGTTTAGAAATCTTTAAAACATTTCTTGAAAAATCCATGAAATTTGAACAAGTTTAAGAGTATTTTTTTGTCTTCGTTATCTTTACTAGCATTCGCAAAGGAGCAGGGGCCTCCTGCCCTTTCCGGCAAGAGGGGGGTGATGACCCTCTTGCCCTTTCCGGCAAGAAGGGGATTATGGCTTTCTTGCCCTTTCAGGCAAATGATTTATATCATTTAGTCCTTTTGGCAGATGATGTTGAGGAGATGAACTCTTTTCATTCGAGCTGTTGATGAGACTGGTAGTAGAGTTGGTCTGGCTATAAACAGAGAGAAAACTAAAGGGATGAAAATTTTCACTCTTGAGCGTCTCAATTTAATTATCTTGGGGCCTACTGGGTATCTTGGTTTATCTTGGGGGCTCAGATACTGGTGATGTACGGCATGAGATTAACAGACGAATGGAGATTGCTGCCGGAACTTTTAAGAATATATGGAGAGTGTGGAGAAATAGGCGTATACACCTAAAGACTAAAATTAGACTATAATAGTTTGGTTCTTTCTAGGGTTAGTTATGGTAGTGAAACTTGGACACTTTGTAAACAAGATAACAGGAAACTAGATGCTTTTGATTCCAGATGCTTACGCAGTATCTTGGGCATTAGGTGGTTCAACTTTGTAACTAATGATGAGGTTAGGCAAAGGAGTTTGCAACCTCCTTTAAGCAGCATATTGTGCAGAGAGAGACTCCGTTGGTTTGGCCATGTTGCCCGTATGAATAATTATAGATTGGCGAATAGGGTTATGAACAGTGTGCCTAAAGGCCTCAGAAAGAAGGGGAGACCTAGGATACGGTGGGCAGACAATGTCAAACAGGACCTTGTTAGAATTTGTGTGCAGTGGCCAGATGCAGTAGATGTAGCTCAGGACAGACTTGCTTGGAAAACTAAATTGCGCTGTTTAGTTAGACCTCCTTAGACCATTTTTGCTTGAGGTTGATGATAATGATGATATTGTTTAAAATCGATATATTGACATATTTGATTGAGATCTTTATCAGTTACGACATTTTTCAAAAAAAAACTTATTTCAAAATTTATAGAACTTTGACATTAATTTCCCATTTACATAACATAGACAACATTATTTTTCGGACACCCTCTATATACCTAGACGTAGTGGATGATTTGTGGGATGTTTAAAGAAACTATTTTTATTAAGAGAGGGAATGGCGACAATATCAAACAGCCCCCTAATCGCAGGCATGGGGCAAAGACCCCATCCCCCACCACTAAAGGCTGAAGCCATCTACACTGGAAGACTTCCCCCAATGTAGAATTTGACGATGCCAGTAGAAGCAAAGAGTTCAGGTTCCTGCGATGACCTCTGCTCAGGATTATCCACCAGCTGATAAATATATCCTGTGAATCTACTCACTTGGGGCTGTCAACCCACAAACAAACAGAAAACACAGCGGAAGATTTTCCCTCCACAGAAGCCCACCAGTGCAGCAAAATCAGGATACATAATCAAACTCAGAGCCTTAATCCAGTCCAATAAGTTTATATGGTCAATACACAATAATATAATAAAAATCTTCATTTTATTCCGCCAGTCAGTACAATATACATTTACGTAGCATAATTATTTAATAAAAATTAATACATACCGGAGAGAAATAGAGAAGTGAAATAGCTGAGAAAATATCAATTACATCAGAAAAGGGAAATAATAATATTTAAATATTTATTAGTGATTAATTGGAAAGGCGAAACCAAAAAGATCATAGTAGCTGACGTATTTTTAGTTAATGCTTCCTATTTCCTTTAATGTTAATTATGATGACAGTAATGTATACAATAGTAAAAGTTCAAATGGTTATGAGACATATTACAGTCACTGAAAAAAGTATCCGAACACTATGGTTGATTACTGAATTCAGAAAAAATATCTGGCAACGAGTTTTTTAAGAAATTAGTGATCTGGAACCTTCTTGTCACCTGACACGAAGGTTGCCGAATCTGCCATTAAGTTAAAATGTTCGATTTAATTAGGTTAAAATATTCGATTTAATTAGGTTAAAATATTCGATTTAATTAGGTTAAAATATTCGATTTAATTAAGTTAAAATGTTCGATTTAATTAGGTTAAAAATATTCGATTAATTAAGTTAAAATGTTTGACTTAATTAGGTTAAAATATTCGATTTAATTAGTTAAAATATTCGATTTAATTAAGTTAAAATGTTCGATTTAATTAAGTTAAAATGCTCGACTTAATTAAATTAAAATATTCGATTTAATTAAGTCAAAATGTTCAACTTAATTAAGTCAAAATGTTGGACTTAAGTTAAAATATTCTATTTAATTAGCTTAAAACGTTCGATTTAATTAAGTTAAAATGTCCGATTTAATTAAGTTAAAATATTCTATTTAATTAAGTTAAAATATTCGATTTGATCAACTTAAAAATTCGATTTAATTACGTTAAAATGTTTGATTTATTTATATTAAAATATTCGATTTAATTATGGATCCTAAGTAGCTGAAAAATGGTATAAAAGAAAACATGTTACTTTAACTGTTTTTTAATTTTTTGATAAAGACTCAAATTTTAGTATTTGTTTCCGGTAGAAATTCAGTATTATAAATTGAGAAAGTGACTCTATTTTTACAAACATATTTATTTATAAGATTAGTACTATAAATTTTTCCATTTCTTTGTGTTTAAATCTTTTCGTCTGTTAGGGCCATCTTCTGCTTCATTAATCCGTACTTCTCCTTCCCGCAATTCGTCCGGATTAACGAGGGTTTACTGTAATGTTATTTCGGATTTCTATAGATCTGGAAGATGCAAATTTTGGCTTGAAAATATTTTTACTATGTTCTTTAAAGTTTAGATCAGTGGTTTCCAACTGTGCATTTTATAAATTTGTCGGAGTCACTTTCGTAAAAATTCTTATGTAGGAAAAAAAATTTTTTCAATTTGTTTTATAGGGCTAAAATCATTTTTTTATAAGTAAAAAACAATTCTAGTTTTATAGAGGGGCGTTTGCTTGGTTGAAGAGGGCGTTCAACCCCAAAAGGGTTGGGATCTGCTGATTTAAATAATAAAGAATCTTAATGTGCGTTTTTGCGGTATAATAGTGTATTAATATTCTAATTCTTATTATTATTATATAATTTTATTCCGATTAAATCTTTATTATATTAAAAAATAAAGATGTAGTTGATGATAAATAAACGAATTATATAAAAGGAACTAATATTCTAAAAGTAAACATGAATCTATATAGAGTCTAATAAGACCAATGTTCCTTGAAATGGTTTTTCTAACGTACATAACATATTCATTCCAGTTTTTTAAACACTTAATATTCTGACATTTTGCCAATGATCTCATAAATAATTGATTGATTTACAAGCGATTAATAACTGACAAATATTGATAACTGAATCAACCAGTGATCTACGACATTACTGGTTGACTGACAAATATTGATGACTGAATCAACCAGTGATCTACGAGACTACTGGTTGACTGACAAGCGACTGATAACTGATCCGACCGATGATCTACGACATCACTGGTTGACTGACAAGTGACTGATAACTGATCCGACCGATGATCTACGACATCACTGGTTGACTGACAAGCGACTGATAACTGATCCGACCGATGATCTACGACATCACTGGTTGACTGACAAGTGACTGATAACTGATCCGCCCAATGATCTACGACATCACTGGTTGACTGACAAGCTGATCCGATCAATGATCTACGACATCACTGGTTTCCTGACAAGTGATTGATAACTGATCCGACCTATGATCTACGACATCACTGGTTGACTAACAAGCGACTGATAACTGATCCGACCGATGATTTACGACATCACTTGTTGACTGACAAGTGATTGATAACTGATCCGACCAATAATCTACGACATCACTGGTTGACTGACAAGCGACTGATAACTGATCCGTCCGATGATCTACGACATCACTGGTTGACTAACAAGTGACTGATAACTAATCTGACCGATGATTTACGACATCACTTGTTGACTGACAAGTGACTGATAACTGATCCGACCAATAATCTACGACATGACTGGTTGACTGACAAGCGACTGATAACTGATCCGTCCGATGATCTACGACATCACTGGTTGACTGACAAGCGATTGATAACTGAATCAACCAATGACGTACAAGTCCATGCTTCCCTGTTACGTATCGATGCCTCAACTACTCAATCTCATTGCTCTCAATTGCTTCCAAACTGCCGTAAACTCCTCGTTACTGCTTAAAAGTATCTTACACGTTGTCTTTGCGTTTTGCCTCTTACAGCCATGACTTAGCAGACCTCAAAGCAGACAGTTAATGTCGCAATTCCCGATGCTTTAAACGGTTCTTCATCATTCATCTGGAAAAAATAAAGGAACCGTTAATAAACAAGTTGACAGTAAATTGCAGCATTGTCTGACGACATCAGTGATTGGCAGTGCTCCGTCGCTCACACCAAGATGCGCGACTCACTCATCCGTAACAAAATATTTTACGATATCATTAAAGTTGGCGAACAAAAGGTGCAAAATCATGTGACTAAAAATAACCCCCCTTATCCAGAATTTTAGACGATGCATTTGGCGGTGAATTTCAGTGCTGCGTTCGAGAGCATTGTTTTGTTGATTTGTCAGCGCATTAACGAGACGGTCCCCAGCGTCCTTGGCTGTGTCGTTGAAGATAGCTTTGCGTGTTTTGTGTGATTCGTACGGCTTCTGTCTGATTGCTGCTTCTGATCTCTCCTCTGCAGATCCATTCTGCGATCATCGACACTACAACAGACGCCGTTCCCGCAGAGATGAGAAAAGGTCTGCCGGAGTCTTGAGTGCCGGATTTTTTATCCAGTTCATACACCCATCCTATAAGGCCAACGTACAGCCATGACGAAAGCATATGATTTTAATTGGCAAGTGGTTGTGCCTGACCCGTTGTTGAAGGGATGTATCTTTGACATGTGGGAAGAGGTAAGTATCTTTTCAATTATGTTTCTTAAATATTTCCCTCCCCCCCTACACACAGAAGATTTCCGTGGCCGTGATTCATGTGGGATGAGGATAGTACCTTTTCAATCATTTTTCTTAAACGTTACCCCCCCTACACAGGAGATTTCCGTGGCCGTGATTCATGTGGGAGGAGCCCCCTCTACACACAGAAGATTTCTGTGGCCGTGATTCATGTGGGATGAGGAAAGTACCTTTTAAATTATGTTTCTTAAACATTTCCCCCTCCCTACACACAAAAGATTTCCGTGGCCGTGATTCATGTGGGATGAGGAAAATACCTTTTCAATTATGTTTCTTAAACATTTCCCCCCCCCCTACACACAGAAGATTTCCGTGGCCGTGATTCATATGGGATGAGGAAAGTACCTTTTCAATTATGTTTCTTAAACATTTCCCCCCCCCCCTACACACAGAAGATTTCCGTGGCCGTGATTCATATGGGATGAGGAAAGTACCTTTTCAATTATGTTTCTTAAACATTCCCCCCCCCCCCTACACACAAAAGATTTCCGTGGCCGTGATTCATGTGGGATGAGGAAAGTACCTTTTCAATCATTTTTCTTAAACGTTTCCCCCCCTACACAGGAGATTTCCGTGGCCGTGATTCATGTGGGATGAGCCCCCTCTACACACAGAAGATTTCTGTGGCCGTGATTCATGTGGGATGAGGAAAGTACCTTTTAAATTATGTTTCTTAAACATTTCCCCCTCCCTACACACAAAAGATTTCCGTGGCCGTGATTCATGTGGGATGAGGAAAATACCTTTTCAATTATGTTTCTTAAACATTTCCCCCCCCCCCTACACACAGAAGATTTCCGTGGCCGTGATTCATATGGGATGAGGAAAGTACCTTTTCAATTATGTTTCTTAAACATTTCCCCCCCCCCTACACACAGAAGATTTCCGTGGCCGTGATTCATATGGGATGAGGAAAGTACCTTTTCAATTATGTTTCTTAAACATTCCCCCCCCCCCCTACACACAAAAGATTTCCGTGGCCGTGATTCATGTGGGATGAGGAAAGTACCTTTTCAATCATTTTTCTTAAACGTTACCCCCCCTACACAGGAGATTTCCGTGGCCGTGATTCATGTGGGATGAGCCCCCTCTACACACAGAAGATTTCTGTGGCCGTGATTCATGTGGGATGAGGAAAGTACCTTTTAAATTATGTTTCTTAAACATTTCCCCCTCCCTACACACAAAAGATTTCCGTGGCCGTGATTCATGTGGGATGAGGAAAATACCTTTTCAATTATGTTTCTTAAACATTTCCCCCCCCCCCTACACACAGAAGATTTCCGTGGCCGTGATTCATGTGGGATGAGGAAAATACCTTTTCAATTATTTTTCTTAAACATTTCCCCCCCCCCCTACACACAGAAGATTTCCGTGGCCGTGATTCATGTGGGATGAGCCAACACCACCTAGAGGAGAAGGCCGTACCACTCATTTGTGACGTCAGCATTACTGGACTGGACTGCCGGCAGAATAGATTGAGAGATCGCTTATCCTTGTTCATACAACTTCCCATTTAGATTTTGAATATTTACTAATAAATCATTAAAATAATTTGTTTTCATATAATTAAAAAAAAATCCCACTTTTTTCTAATTTTTTTTTTAGAGATAACTTTTTTTATTGCTTTGATTAGTATTGAAAAACCATTAATTACCGTTTCCGATTATACAGATAGCTTTAGATTATTATTTACATAATAACACTCTTTAAATGTTCGGAAATTTCAAAACTTTTAACGAATTTTGCAAACGATCGATTAATGTATTGAACAAGTACTAAATTTTCGCTCTTAAAGGATTCTAGAAGAGCGAAATATATTTAGAAAAAAACTACTTGTTACAAAATACCACAGATATCTATTTTTTTTCACAAATATGAGGTCTAAAACATTATTTAATGAAAACAGTATGTTTCAATATTGCATATGTTAAGAAAAACAACCAACAAATTCCTCATTAAAAAAATACTTTTATTTACAATATGAGAAAACAAATATATATAGGATACACATTACAATGAAACAAATATTTCATTGTTTACTTTATTTTTAAGAAAATTGTGCAATTAAAACAGGAAAATTCACCAATCATATGGGAGAATTTTTAAGCAATATGAAGGAACTTAATATTGTGCAATACTATTTAAATTGAAAAGGAAAATTTTATGATATTCCATTCATCCCAGTTGAACTCTTTTTCTTTAAACAGTTTAATAATGAAAGCTGTTTTTAAAACGCATCACATTAATAAAAACTGTTTCTAGGACAACTATGAATTTTAAATAAAAAAAAAAGAAAAATTGCTTTCCCAAACTTTTTCACCCTAATGCATATTAAAACTAATTTCTTCACATAACATAGAAATTTTTATCCTTTTTGCTATCATAATAAACTTTAATAATAGAAAAAAAATTCTGAAGAAACATGAAAGTAACATCTAAATACATGTGGTCAAAAGGTTTGAACAGATTCAAAATACAACAGAAATATAAAATACAATGAGTATTATACAATGTAAAGGTCACATTGAAATATCCATATACACTCAGTAATTATGAAACCTAATTCCATGTTATGTCAGTGGAAAGCTAATTTCAAACCTTTGTAACTTTGAAAATAAGCTTTTATGAAAAAAAAAATGAAATGAAGATCAATTAAAGATCTCAGTCAAATTTATCTAAATCTATGTTCATTAAAAATCAAAGAATTACGAAAACTGGGATATTTAATATGAACAATGGCTGTGTTAAAATATTGATCTGGGAAGTAGTTGAAATAAGTTAATCTCAAAACAGTATCCCATATTAAATTTTATTAGCATAGTTTTAGCAGAAAATGTAACAATTATTGAAATTTTCACCAACTCTGCAGAATGCGCATTACTGTTTAAGATGTTGATATATAATAAAATACCCCTTCAAACAGCTGCTTACAACAGAGGTCTGACATGAGCCTGTAAGTTTATATGCCATAGTAGGTCTGTGAGGATGCGGAAATCTGGCAGAGAAACAACACGAACAACCATGCCTTACCTAGGGCTCGAACCCAGGTTAGTAACCAAGCGAAGTCTCTTTAAATACTAAATGAATATTATTGGAATATAGAAAATTAAGATAGATTTTTAACTTATATATATTCAGTCATATTTTCCCATGAAATGTTTATTTTAGAAATTACAGAGCTTTGAAATTATCTTTCCATTGACATAACATGGGATTGGGTGGTTATAATTAACAGAGTGTATATGGGGTAGTTTCATGGCAGCAAACACAGACTTTTATAACACAGAATTGAAAATATTTATGATAATACATTTGTACATACATGTAATAAGAAAAGATTTAACTTGTAAAATTTGCAGCTATATATATAATTAGTAGAATTGTAGCATCATCAGCAACTCAGATTTAATGACATTGCAAAACTTGAATTAAGTAAAACTAAAGTACTACAAGCAATATATATCAACTATTGAACATTTTACTAACATTGAATAGATAGAATTAGCATCTAAAATTTTCTTATATTTTTATAGAGGTCAAGCTGTTTCAAATGATTCAGTATACTCCAAATGTGCAAATCAAATTGAAGAATTAAAAAATATCTAGATGTCATTTACATAAAGGTTGATGAAGTGGCAAAAATAAACTACACCAGTAGGTTCTTAATAGGATTCCTTCCCAAAGGCAAGTCGATAAAATAACTTTAAATTTGTATGGTGTCAAAAATATACAGAACAGAAAAAAATGTTTTGCTATTTTGTAAAGAGCATATACTTAACATGCCTGGAAACATATTAAATAAAAACATTATTCTAATCTTGACCTTCTGTAGAGTTTTTTAAACCTTAAGTCATTAACTATTATGCATATCTTAACTGCCATATCTGGTGAAGATACTTTCGAATGCTAAGAGCAACAGGGTATTTTCCCTTTATAAACAGATATTCTTACATTAAAATTTTAATATTACTTTAACTCACTATCAGTGTAAAACCAATTATTAACAAAGAACTTGGAAGAAGAAAATGTGTATCAGAACCAGTACAAGGTTTCTAATAACATAGTCAATCATCTCCCTCCAAGCAGAAACTGACATCCCCCAATGATACAGAAAACCTTATTGATCCGATGACCAGGCTAGTTCATAGGCATATCAAACACCCATTGGCAATCACTATTAGAAATTTAAAAAATCCTACATTTGCAAGGCAGAAGAAGCCACAAGATATGCATATATATTAAAGAAAATCAAGGAATAAATTAACTTCCTAAATCTCCCATGGCTTTTACAAAAACCAAAGATTGACACTTAAGTTTTCTGCTTATAATGTTCTCAATTTAAAGTAATGAAGGAAAAATAATATTCAGAAAATTCTATTTGCAGTTTAATGAGTTTCAGTTGATCATTTCATCCAGAAACTGGTGGTATATGTTCCAACAGAAAATTATAAATTTCATACCCCACTAAATGCATGTATAACAGAAGCAATGAAATGGATTGGAAAGAAAACCATATACTGTCACATACTGCATCCATACTGAATAGCTGTCCAAACAAAAGCATCCACCACAAGTATTTGATACATTGATAAAAAAATTTAAAGACAACCAAAAATATAATTTATCTTCAGGGGTCCAGCCATAAGAGTATAGTGGGAAGTGAAAATGTTGTGGAATTGGCAAAAGATCACTCAAAAGTAACACTAAACACAATATTAAGAAAACACCTACTGACAAGTGCAGGTAGAGATTCCCTTTGATCATAGATTTAGCCACAAAAGACATGAAATCAGTAAAATAAAAATGAAATAAATCTAGTAGACCCTGTACAGTAGCAAAATAGCTATTGCAGCTTGCATGCAATAAAATTTCCACTAAAATATTGCAAAACATTTGACAACAAAGTTAACCAGTTTTTGTGTATAAAAAACAATGGTTGAAACAATAGCACACCATTCCAAAGGGTTTTCCACCATTGTATTTATTGGGCTATAAATATTTGAAGGTGGGTCTATGATGTTGTGGAGACTTTTCCATTACAGTGTATCATTACTTTCCAAAAAGCTTCATGCTAACTGATGAAAATGACAACCAGCTATTTTTACCTCCCTCCAAATTTGATATTTCTTAACCTACTTTTTAACATTAGGTACTTTCAGGTACTTGCAGACTAACCAAGTACACGAGCAGATGGACAATCCAAAGACTCGTGTAATAAGAAAAATCAAACAGCATGCTTTATAGAAGATCCATGTTCAATTACTGGCTCAAAGCCTGTGGAAATTATTTTCCAGATATTAAAGATGAATGAAGATTAATAATTTCTTTATTTAATTATCTTTATTTAACAGCTTAAAATAAATTATCTGCATTGGGTGAAATTAAGACATTGGATTCTGGACTCAATAAAATATTTACTTAAAAATATCAACCACTGATATCAAATTTGTAACATGATTGAGATTACCAAACATAAATTTTTGAATTATATTAAATCTCATAAGAGTAATTTTTAAGGTGTGAAATTAGACAATCAGCATTTTGACTTTAACACAATATCAAATTGTATAAAAATCTTAATATAATTTTCTCAAAGTGAAAGTAACATACACAAATTAATCCACAATACCTCATTGATTTACTAACATTTAATCACTATCAAACTCCTTAAGTATTATGATGATAATGAGTATAGTGGAAAAATTACCTTGAGCCAGGTGAGATCCAAACACATAACCACCAGACGTAGGGTTACTCGATGCCAGTGTTATAAAAGGAGGATATGCTCTTTTTGTGAAATAAAATAAGTTTTTTCATACTAAGTTTTTTGACAAGTACTAACAGTTGAGTCAAAAAAAACAATACTCATTAAATATACTATAAAATATATGGGGTAGTGATTTTTATTCCTATTTCATAAACAATCAAAGGTTATTTCTCCTAAAGTGTCATAATGATTAGTAACTATGCACTGTCATAAAAGGTAAACTTTCTGTTACTTCAAACTCTGACTGAGGTAGTGGTCAGCAATGATTTCAGTTTTGGGCGTAATATTTTTTTAAAGTGTATTTGTGGATGCTTTAAAAGTAGTTGCACAGTACCTCTCCATCAGTATATGGATACTTTAAAGGTCAGAAAGCTTTCTCCCAGTTTTCATGTCAAACATGCTGGTTTCTCTTTCAACATCAGATGGTGCAAAGTGGAGTTCACACACCTATGTATGCAAAAGAAATATTGAGAATATGTACAAAAAAACCTCTGATGAATGATAAACATTAAAACAAAAATCCAAACACCAGGAATACTGTTCACCATACACTAAAAAATTTTATTCAAAACTGAAGACTTTTTACCTTCGAAAGTAAAAGCTATAATTGTATTCAAAACAATTCTATAATCAGAGTATTTTCTAAGATTTCAATAAAACTCCATGGTTAAAAGAATGAATTCTCCCAAGGAATGCACCTATTCTACCAGTAAGCTGGTTTTTCTCAACATTTCTAGCACTTCTTTTATCATATATAGTTCACCTTGAAAGCTAATGCTAACCATCTAATAGCATTCCACTGCTAGTACTAACCATAAAGTGCTTTTGGTAATGCCACTATAAGGTGATAATGCAAAATAAAATGCGAAAAATCATACTGAGCTGAAAATCATTTAACAACACTCTTATGAATGAAAGTTTAAAGGTTTGAAATATTCCAGTCCAGGAATTGAGTCTGAAAACAACTCCAGTAATAAGTATATTATTTCAGACAATTTCGTCTTACTGAGATTTTCAATACATTAGATATAAATTTGTTTATATAGACAGCACCTGGTATTATACTAATGCTGAAAGGTATTAGGAATTGATTGGTCAGGAAGTTTACTGTTGTCGACAGTTTCTACAATAAACTTTTACCATTACATATCAGTAAAATCAAAATACCTCAAATTTTTGTGATAATTTTTGGATTTCTTCATTTGTAAAATCCAAACCAGTGGTCAGTACAGAGGATAAACTTTGACGTTAACTCGAAAACAATATTGTATGCATTTGTGGTGTTTAACATATTTATACTCACATAATAGATGAAATGACAGATATCCCCTCAAATATTCTCTAATATGATTATAGAATACATTTGTAATAAAATTAAAACAAAATCTGCAATCACATGCAATAAAGATATGACAGTAGACTGTTATACCTTTATTATAATATACCTGACTTATCTCATTTTACAATGAGAGTGATTGGAAATATATGCACTTTTAATTACTCCTTTGAAAGTAAAAAAATTCTTTAACTTTACTATTAAATCCTTTTTCAAAATATCCTTTCATTTATTAATCCATATGTACGCTAGATGTAGCCCACCCATTCTTTAATATCCACTATAACTTGACCTGATTTCAGAGATATAATTATGCAGATTAATTTAATGCTGAAAGTTATTAGGAATTGTTTGGTCAGGAAGTTTACTGTTGTCGACAGTTTCTACAATGAACTTTTACCATTACCTGTCCTGCTTTTATTAAAAAAATAGCTGATGTGTGAGGTAGACAAAACTTCAGCAGGAAAATAATACATATTCACAAAGCCATCTCTAGGCTTTGAACATGGGTCCAATTTGTATCCAAGTATACTAGTAATAACACCAAATTAATTTCTAATACTTACGCAGAGATTTTGTATTTAAAAGTAGATTTTCCCATGATCTTGCCTTTGGCTTATATATGTATTTCAAGTTTAACAGTATTATCGTATTAACTTATACGAGATATATTTGAACTCTATGGATATATAAATATAGTGATATAACATTAGACCCTGAAACTATCCCAAAAAAAGTACCAATTTCTTAACTTACTACTGTAATCTATTAAATAAAAAGTCTGGTCACTGTGAAATATTCTTTTCTATTTAAGCATTTTAACATACATACATTCGACATTTTTTATTCCAGCATATTAGGTTTCTTACTTAATAGAAATAACGTCAAATTAATCCATAACAGATCAATGATATTATATACGTATATTATACAAACGTAACATACAATAATTAAAACGATAATTTTTACTTTAGAAGTTCATAAATATGACAACAGATATTAATACAGAATAAAGTTATTCTTACCTTGGAAGCTTTCTTTGGACAGAAGTTTTGCGTTGGTATTGAACGAATCCATTTCTGTCGCAAATCGATATCTTCTGGAAATTTAGAAACTGAGAACATTTTAGCACTGAGGAAGGCAGCAGCGCGATGGCATTTCGCTAAAAAAAAATCAATGAACGTAAAATATTATGTGCACACACTAAAACGTTTTGCCGAACTAGCTAAACACGAACAACAGCAATATGGAGGCGACGCTACTAGCTACGGGTCGACTAAATTGACGTCATCAGAATCGCTTCACCGACTGGTAGGGCCTTCTCCTCTAGATGGTGTTGGATGAGCCCCCTCTACACACAGAAGATTTCCGTGGCCGTAATTCATGTGGGATGAGGAAAGTACCTTTTCAATTATGTTTCTTAAACATTTCCCCCCCACCTACGCACAGAAGATTTCCGTGGCCGTGATTCATGTGGGATGAACCCCCCCTACACACAGAAGATTTCCGTGGCCGTGATTCATGTGGGATGAACCCCCCCTACACACAGAAGATTTCCGTGGCCGTGATTCATGTGGGATGAGGAAAATACCTTTTCAATTATGTTTCTTAAACATTTCCTCCCCTACACACAGAAGATCTCCGTGGCCGTGATTCATATGGGATGAGGAAAGTACCTTTTCAATTATGTTTCTTAAACATTTCCCCCCCCCCCTACACACAGAAGATTTCCGTGGCCGTGATTCATATGGGATGAGGAAAGTACCTTTTCAATTATGTTTCTTAAACATTTCCCCCCCCCCCTACACACAGAAGTTTTCCGTGACCGTGATTCATGTGGGATGAGGAAAGTACCTTTTCAATTATGTTTCTTAAACATTTCCCCCCCCCCTACACACAGAAGTTTTCCGTGACCGTGATTCATGTGGGATGAGGAAAGTACCTTTTCAATTATGTTTCTTAAACATTTCCTCCCCTACACACAGAAGATTTCCGTGGCCGTGATTCATATGGGATGAGGAAAGTACCTTTTCAATTATGTTTCTTAAACATTTCCCCCCCCCCCCTACACACAGAAGTTTTCCGTGACCGTGATTCATGTGGGATGAGGAAAGTACCTTTTCAATTATGTTTCTTAAACATTTCCTCCCCTACACACAGAAGATTTCCGTGGCCATGATTCATATGGGATGAGGAAAGTACCTTTTCAATTATGTTTCTTAAACATTTCCCCCCCCCTACACACAGAAGATTTCCGTGGCCGTGATTCATATGGGATGAGGAAAGTACCTTTTCAATTATGTTTCTTAAACATTTCCCCCCCCCCCTACACACAGAAGTTTCCGTGACCGTGATTCATGTGGGATGAGGAAAGTACCTTTTCAATTATGTTTCTTAAACATTTCCTCCCCTACACACAGAAGATTTCCGTGGCCGTGATTCATATGGGATGAGGAAAGTACCTTTTCAATTATGTTTCTTAAACATTTCCCCCCCCCTACACACAGAAGTTTTCCGTGACCGTGATTCATGTGGGATGAGGAAAGTACCTTTTCAATTATGTTTCTTAAACATTTCCCCCCCTACACACAGAAGATTTCCGTGGCCGTGATTCATATGGGATGAGGAAAGTACCTTTTCAATTATGTTTCTTAAACATTTCCCCCCCCCTACACACAGAAGATTTCCGTGACCGTGATTCATGTGGGATGAGGAAAGTACCTTTTCAATTATGTTTCTTAAACATTTCCTCCCCTACACACAGAAGATTTCCGTGGCCGTGATTCATATGGGATGAGGAAAGTACCTTTTCAATTATGTTTCTTAAACATTTCCCCCCCCCCTACACACAGAAGATTTCCGTGGCTGTAATTCATGTGGGATGAGGAAAGTACCTTTTCAATTATGTTTCTTAAACATTTCCCCCCCCCCTACACACAGAAGATTTCCGTGGCCGTGATTCATGTAGGATGAGGAAAATACCTTTTCAATTATGTTTCTTAAACATTTCCCCCCCCTACACACAAAAGATTTCCGTGGCCGTGATTCATGTGGGATGAGGAAAGTACCTTTTCAATTATGTTTCTTAAACATTTCCCCCCCTACACACAGAAGATTTCCGTGGCCGTGATTCATATGGGATGAGGAAAGTACCTTTTCAATTATGTTTCTTAAATATTTCCCCCCCCCTACACACAAAAGATTTCCGTGGCCGTAATTCATGTGGGATGAGGAAAGTACCTTTTCAATTATGTTTCTTAAACATTTCCCCCCCCCCCTACACACAGAAGATTTCCGTGGCCGTGATTCATGTGGGATGAGGAAAATACCTTTTCAATTTTGTTTCTTAAACATTCCCCCCCCCCCCTACACACAAAAGATTTCCGTGGCCGTGATTCATGTGGGATGAGGAAAGTACCTTTTCAATTATGTTTCTTAAACATTTCCCCCCCCCTACAAACAAAAGATTTCCGTGGCCGTGATTCATGTGGGATGAGGAAAATACCTTTTCAATTATGTTTCTTAAACATTTCCCCCCCCCGCTACACACAAAAGATTTCCGTGGCCGTGATTCATGTGGGATGAGGAAAGTACCTTTTCAATTATGTTTCTTAAACATTTCCCCCCTACACACAGAAGATTACCGTGGCCGTGATTCATATGGGATGAGGAAAGTACCTTTTCAATTATGTTTCTTAAACATTTCCCCCCCTACACACAGAAGATTTCCGTGGCCGTGATTCATATGGGATGAGGAAAGTACCTTTTCAATTATGTTTCTTAAACATTTCCCCCACCCCCTACACACAGAAGATTTCCGTGGCCGTGATTCATATGGGATGAGGAAAGTACCTTTTCAATTATGTTTCTTAAATATTTCCCCCCCCCTACACACAGAAGTTTTCCGTGACCGTGATTCATGTGGGATGAGGAAAGTACCTTTTCAATTATGTTTCTTAAACATTTCCTCCCCTACACACAGAAGATTTCCGTGGCCGTGATTCATATGGGATGAGGAAAGTACCTTTTCAATTATGTTTCTTAAACATTTCCCCCCCCCCTACACACAGAAGATTTCCGTGGCCGTGATTCATATGGGATGAGGAAAGTACCTTTTCAATTATGTTTCTTAAATATTTCCCCCCCCCCCTACACACAAAAGATTTCCGTGGCCGTAATTCATGTGGGATGAGGAAAGTACCTTTTCAATTATGTTTCTTAAACATTTCCCCCCCCCTACACACAGAAGATTTCCGTGGCCGTGATTCATGTGGGATGAGGAAAATACCTTTTCAATTTTGTTTCTTAAACATTCCCCCCCCCCCCTACACACAAAAGATTTCCGTGGCCGTGATTCATGTGGGATGAGGAAAGTACCTTTTCAATTATGTTTCTTAAACATTTCCCCCCCCCTACAAACAAAAGATTTCCGTGGCCGTGATTCATGTGGGATGAGGAAAATACCTTTTCAATTATGTTTCTTAAACATTTCCCCCCCCCGCTACACACAAAAGATTTCCGTGGCCGTGATTCATGTGGGATGAGGAAAGTACCTTTTCAATTATGTTTCTTAAACATTTCCCCCCTACACACAGAAGATTACCGTGGCCGTGATTCATATGGGATGAGGAAAGTACCTTTTCAATTATGTTTCTTAAACATTTCCCCCCCTACACACAGAAGATTTCCGTGGCCGTGATTCATATGGGATGAGGAAAGTACCTTTTCAATTATGTTTCTTAAACATTTCCCCCACCCCCTACACACAGAAGATTTCCGTGGCCGTGATTCATATGGGATGAGGAAAGTACCTTTTCAATTATGTTTCTTAAATATTTCCCCCCCCCTACACACAGAAGATTTCCGTGGCCGTGATTCATATGGGATGAGGAAAGTACCTTTTCAATTATGTTTCTTAAACATTTTCCACCCCCTACACACAAAAGATTTCCGTGGCCGTAATTCATGTGGGATGAGGAAAGTACCTTTTCAATTATGTTTCTTAAACATTTCCCCCCCCCCCGCCCTACACACAGAAGATTTCCGTGGCCGTGATTCATGTGGGATGAGGAAAATACCTTTTCAATTATGTTTCTTAACATTCCACCCCCCTACACACAAAAGATTTCCGTGGCCGTGATTCATGTTGGATGAGGAAAGTACCTTTTCAATTATGTTTCTTAAACATTTCCCCCCCTTCACACAGAAGATTTCCGTGGCCGTGATTCATATGGGATGAGGAAAGTACCTTTTCAATTATGTTTCTTAAACATTTCCCCCCCCCCCCTACACACAAAAGATTTCCGTGGCCGTGATTCATGTGGGATGAGGAAAGTACCTTTTCAATTATGTTTCTTAAACATTTCCCCACCCCCCCTACACACAGAAGATTTCCGTGGCCGTGATTCATGTGGGATGAGCCCCCTCTACACACAGAAGATTTCCGTGGCCGTGATTCATGTGGGATGAGGAAAGTACCTTTTCAATTATGTTTCTTAAACATTTCCTCCCCTACACACAGAAGATTTCCGTGGCCGTGATTCATATGGGATGAGGAAAGTACCTTTTCAATTATGTTTCTTAAACCTTTCCCCCCCTACACACAGAAGATTTCCGTGGCCGTGATTCATATGGGATGAGGAAAGTACCTTTTCAATTATGTTTCTTAAACATTTCCCCCCCTACACACAGAAGATTTCCGTGACCGTGATTCATATGGGATGAGGAAAGTACCTTTTCAATTATGTTTCTTAAACATTTCCCCCCCTACACACAGAAGATTTCCGTGGCCGTAATTCATGTGGGATGAGGAAAGTACCTTTTCAATTATGTTTCTTAAACATTTCCCCCCCACCTACGCACAGAAGATTTCCGTGGCCGTGATTCATGTGGGATGAACCCCCCCTACACACAGAAGATTTCCGTGGCCGTGATTCATGTGGGATGAACCCCCCCTACACACAGAAGATTTCCGTGGCCGTAATTCATGTGGGATGAGGAAAGTACCTTTTCAATTATGTTTCTTAAACATTTCCCCCCCCCCTACACACAGAAGTTTTCCGTGACCGTGATTCATGTGGGATGAGGAAAGTACCTTTTCAATTATGTTTCTTAAACATTTCCTCCCCTACACACAGAAGATTTCCGTGGCCGTGATTCATATGGGATGAGGAAAGTACCTTTTCAATTATGTTTCTTAAACATTTCCCCCCCCCCCTACACACAGAAGATTTCCGTGGCCGTGATTCATATGGGATGAGGAAAGTACCTTTTCAATTATGTTTCTTAAACATTTCCCCCCCCCCCCCTACACACAGAAGTTTTCCGTGACCGTGATTCATGTGGGATGAGGAAAGTAACTTTTCAATTATGTTTCTTAAACATTTCCTCCCCTACACACAGAAGATTTCCGTGGCCGTGATTCATATGGGATGAGGAAAGTACCTTTTCAATTATGTTTCTTAAACATTTCCCCCCCCCTACACACAGAAGTTTTCCGTGACCGTGATTCATGTGGGATGAGGAAAGTACCTTTTCAATTATGTTTCTTAAACATTTCCCCCCCTACACACAGAAGATTTCCGTGGCCGTGATTCATATGGGATGAGGAAAGTACCTTTTCAATTATGTTTCTTAAACATTTCCCCCCCCCTACACACAGAAGATTTCCGTGACCGTGATTCATGTGGGATGAGGAAAGTACCTTTTCAATTATGTTTCTTAAACATTTCCTCCCCTACACACAGAAGATTTCCGTGGCCGTGATTCATATGGGATGAGGAAAGTACCTTTTCAATTATGTTTCTTAAACATTTCCCCCCCCCTACACACAGAAGATTTTCCGTGGCTGTAATTCATGTGGGATGAGGAAAGTACCTTTTCAATTATGTTTCTTAAACATTTCCCCCCCCCTACACACAGAAGATTTCCGTGGCCGTGATTCATGTAGGATGAGGAAAATACCTTTTCAATTATGTTTCTTAAACATTTCCCCCCCCCTACACACAAAAGATTTCCGTGGCCGTGATTCATGTGGGATGGGAAAGTACCTTTTCAATTATGTTTCTTAAACATTTCCCCCCTTACACACAGAAGATTTCCGTGGCCGTGATTCATATGGGATGAGGAAAGTACCTTTTCAATTATGTTTCTTAAATATTTCCCCCCCCCCTACACACAAAAGATTTCCGTGGCCGTAATTCATGTGGGATGAGGAAAGTACCTTTTCAATTATGTTTCTTAAACATTTCCCCCCCCCCCTACACACAGAAGATTTCCGTGGCCGTGATTCATGTGGGATGAGGAAAATACCTTTTCAATTATGTTTCTTAACATTCCACCCCCCTACACACAAAAGATTTCCGTGGCCGTGATTCATGTGGGATGAGGAAAGTACCTTTTCAATTATGTTTCTTAAACATTTCCCCCCCCCTACAAACAAAAGATTTCCGTGGCCGTGATTCATGTGGGATGAGGAAAATACCTTTTCAATTATGTTTCTTAAACATTTCCCCCCCCGCTACACACAAAAGATTTCCGTGGCCGTGATTCATGTGGGATGAGGAAAGTACCTTTTCAATTATGTTTCTTAAACATTTCCCCCCTACACACAGAAGATTACCGTGGCCGTGATTCATATGGGATGAGGAAAGTACCTTTTCAATTATGTTTCTTAAACATTTCCCCCCCTACACACAGAAGATTTCCGTGGCCGTGATTCATATGGGATGAGGAAAGTACCTTTTCAATTATGTTTCTTAAACATTTCCCCCCCTTCACACAGAAGATTTCCGTGGCCGTGATTCATATGGGATGAGGAAAGTACCTTTTCAATTATGTTTCTTAAACATTCCCCCCCCCCCTACACACAAAAGTTTTCCGTGGCCGTGATTCATGTGGGATGAGGAAAGTACCTTTTCAATTATGTTTCTTAAACATTTCCCCACCCCCCCTACACACAGAAGATTTCCGTGGCCGTGATTCATGTGGGATGAGCCCCCTCTACACACAGAAGATTTCCGTGGCCGTGATTCATGTGGGATGAGGAAAGTACCTTTTCAATTATGTTTCTTAAACATTTCCTCCCCTACACACAGAAGATTTCCGTGGCCGTGATTCATATGGGATGAGGAAAGTACCTTTTCAATTATGTTTCTTAAACCTTTCCCCCCCTACACACAGAAGATTTCCGTGGCCGTGATTCATATGGGATGAGGAAAGTACCTTTTCAATTATGTTTCTTAAACATTTCCCCCCTACACACAGAAGATTTCCGTGACCGTGATTCATATGGGATGAGGAAAGTACCTTTTCAATTATGTTTCTTAAACATTTCCCCCCCTACACACAGAAGATTTCCGTGGCCGTGATTCATATGGGATGAGGAAAGTACCTTTTCAATTATGTTTCTTAAACATTTCCCCCCCTACACACAGAAGATTTCCGTGGCCGTGATTCATATGGGATGAGGAAAGTACCTTTTCAATTATGTTTCTTAAACATTTCCCCCCCCCTACACACAGAAGATTTCCGTGGCCGTGATTCATATGGGATGAGGAAAGTACCTTTTCAATTATGTTTCTTAAACATTTCCCCCCCCCCCCCTACACACAGAAGTTTTCCGTGACCGTGATTCATGTGGGATGAGGAAAGTAACTTTTCAATTATGTTTCTTAAACATTTCCTCCCCTACACACAGAAGATTTCCGTGGCCGTGATTCATATGGGATGAGGAAAGTACCTTTTCAATTATGTTTCTTAAACATTTCCCCCCCCCCCTACACACAGAAGTTTTCCGTGACCGTGATTCATGTGGGATGAGGAAAGTACCTTTTCAATTATGTTTCTTAAACATTCCCCCCCCTACACACAGAAGATTTCCGTGGCCGTGATTCATATGGGATGAGGAAAGTACCTTTTCAATTATGTTTCTTAAACATTTCCCCCCCCCTACACACAGAAGATTTCCGTGACCGTGATTCATGTGGGATGAGGAAAGTACCTTTTCAATTATGTTTCTTAAACATTTCCTCCCCTACACAAAGAAGATTTCCGTGGCCGTGATTCATATGGGATGAGGAAAGTACCTTTTCAATTATGTTTCTTAAACATTTCCCCCCCCCTACACACAGAAGATTTCCGTGGCTGTAATTCATGTGGGATGAGGAAAGTACCTTTTCAATTATGTTTCTTAAACATTTCCCCCCCCCCCTACACACAGAAGATTTCCGTGGCCGTGATTCATGTAGGATGAGGAAAATACCTTTTCAATTATGTTTCTTAAACATTTCCCCCCCCTACACACAAAAGATTTCCGTGGCCGTGATTCATGTGGGATGAGGAAAGTACCTTTTCAATTATGTTTCTTAAACATTTCCCCCCCTACACACAGAAGATTTCCGTGGCCGTGATTCATATGGGATGAGGAAAGTACCTTTTCAATTATGTTTCTTAAATATTTCCCCCCCCCCCTACACACAAAAGATTTCCGTGGCCGTAATTCATGTGGGATGAGGAAAGTACCTTTTCAATTATGTTTCTTAAACATTTCCCCCCCCCCCTACACACAGAAGATTTCCGTGGCCGTGATTCATGTGGGATGAGGAAAATACCTTTTCAATTTTGTTTCTTAAACATTCCCCCCCCCCCCTACACACAAAAGATTTCCGTGGCCGTGATTCATGTGGGATGAGGAAAGTACCTTTTCAATTATGTTTCTTAAACATTTCCCCCCCCCCTACAAACAAAAGATTTCCGTGGCCGTGATTCATGTGGGATGAGGAAAATACCTTTTCAATTATGTTTCTTAAACATTTCCCCCCCCCCCCGCTACACACAAAAGATTTCCGTGGCCGTGATTCATGTGGGATGAGGAAAATACCTTTTCAATTATGTTTCTTAAACATTTCCCCCCTACACACAGAAGATTACCGTGGCCGTGATTCATATGGGATGAGGAAAGTACCTTTTCAATTATGTTTCTTAAACATTTCCCCCCCTACACACAGAAGATTTCCGTGGCCGTGATTCATATGGGATGAGGAAAGTACCTTTTCAATTATGTTTCTTAAACATTTCCCCCACCCCCTACACACAGAAGATTTCCGTGGCCGTGATTCATATGGGATGAGGAAAGTACCTTTTCAATTATGTTTCTTAAACATTCCCCCCCCCCTACACACAAAAGATTTCCGTGGCCGTGATTCATGTGGGATGAGGAAAGTACCTTTTCAATTATGTTTCTTAAATATTTCCCCCCCCCCTACACACAGAAGATTTCCGTGGCCGTGATTCATATGGGATGAGGAAAGTACCTTTTCAATTATGTTTCTTAAACATTTTCCACCCCCTACACACAAAAGATTTCCGTGGCCGTAATTCATGTGGGATGAGGAAAGTACCTTTTCAATTATGTTTCTTAAACATTTCCCCCCCCCCCGCCCTACACACAGAAGATTTCCGTGGCCGTGATTCATGTGGGATGAGGAAAATACCTTTTCAATTATGTTTCTTAACATTCCACCCCCCTACACACAAAAGATTTCCGTGGCCGTGATTCATGTTGGATGAGGAAAGTACCTTTTCAATTATGTTTCTTAAACATTTCCCCCCCTTCACACAGAAGATTTCCGTGGCCGTGATTCATATGGGATGAGGAAAGTACCTTTTCAATTATGTTTCTTAAACATTTCCCCCCCCCCTACACACAAAAGATTTCCGTGGCCGTGATTCATGTGGGATGAGGAAAGTACCTTTTCAATTATGTTTCTTAAACATTTCCCCACCCCCCATACACACAGAAGATTTCCGTGGCCGTGATTCATGTAGGATGAGCCCCCTCTACACACAGAAGATTTCCGTGGCCGTGATTCATGTGGGATGAGGAAAGTACCTTTTCAATTATGTTTCTTAAACATTTCCTCCCCTACACACAGAAGATTTCCGTGGCCGTGATTCATATGGGATGAGGAAAGTACCTTTTCAATTATGTTTCTTAAACCTTTCCCCCCCTACACACAGAAGATTTCCGTGGCCGTGATTCATATGGGATGAGGAAAGTACCTTTTCAATTATGTTTCTTAAACATTTCCCCCCCTACACACAGAAGATTTCCGTGACCGTGATTCATATGGGATGAGGAAAGTACCTTTTCAATTACGTTTCTTAAACATTTCCCCCCCTACACACAGAAGATTTCCGTGGCCGTGATTCATATGGGATGAGGAAAGTACCTTTTCAATTATGTTTCTTAAACATTTCCCCCCCTACACACAGAAGATTTCCGTGGCCGTGATTCATATGGGATGAGGAAAGTACCTTTTCAATTATGTTTCTTAAACATTTCCCCCCCCCTACACACAGAAGATTTCCGTGGCCGTGATTCATATGGGATGAGGAAAGTACCTTTTCAATTATGTTTCTTAAACATTTCCCCTCCTACACACAGAAGTTTTCCGTGGCCGTGATTCATGTGGGATGAGGAAAGTACCTTTTCAATTATGTTTCTTAAACATTTCCCCCCCCCCTACACACAGAAGATTTCCGTGACCGTGATTCATGTGGGATGAGGAAAGTACTTTTTCAATTATGTTTCTTAAACATTTCCTCCCCTACAGACAGAAGATTTCCGTGGCCGTGATTCATATGGGATGAGGAAAGTACCTTTTGAATTATGTTTCTTAAACATTTCCCCCCCTACACACAGAAGATTTCCGTAGCCGTGATTCATATGGGATGAGGAAAGTACCTTTTCAATTATGTTTCTTAAACATTTCCCCCCCCCTACACAAAGAAGATTTCCGTGGCCGTGATTCATATGGGATGAGGAAAGTACCTTTTCAATTATGTTTCTTAAACATTTCCCCCCCTACACACAGAAGTTTTCCGTGGCCGTGATTCATGTGGGATGAGGAAAGTACCTTTTCAATTATGTTTCTTAAACATTTCCCCCCCCCCCTACACACAGAAGATTTCCGTGACCGTGATTCATGTGGGATGAGGAAAGTACTTTTTCAATTATGTTTCTTAAACATTTCCTCCCCTACAGACAGAAGATTTCCGTGGCCGTGATTCATGTGGGATGAGGAAAGTACCTTTTCAATTATGTTTCTTAAACATTTCCCCCCCTACACACAGAAGATTTCCGTGGCCGTGATTCATATGGGATGAGGAAAGTACCTTTTCAGTTATGCTTCTTAAACATTTCCCCCCCTTCACACAGAAGATTTCCCTGGCCGTGATTCATATGGGATGAGGAAAGTACCTTTTCAATTATGTTTCTTAAACATTTCCCCCCCTACACACAGAAGATTTCTGTAGCCGTGATTCATATGGGATGAGGAAAGTACCTTTTCAATTATGTTTCTAAAACATTTCCCCCCCCTACACACAAAAGATTTCGGTGGCCGTAATTCATGTGGGATGAGGAAAGTACCTTATCAATTATGTTTCTTAAATATTTCCCCCCCCCCTACACACAGATTTCCGTGGCCGTGATTCATGTGGGATGAGGAAAATACCTTTTCAATTATGTTTCTTAAACATTTCCCCCCCCCCTACACACAAAAGATTTCCGTGGCCGTGATTAACGTGGGATGAGGAAAGTACCTTTTCAATTATGTTTCTTAAACATTTCCCCCCCCTACACACAAAAGATTTCCGTGGCCGTGATTCATGTGGGATGAGGAAAGTACCTTTTCAATTATGTTTCTTAAACATTTCCCCCCTACACACAGAAGATTTCCGTGGCCGTGATTCATATGGGATGAGGAAAGTACCTTTTCAATTATGTTTCTTAAACATTTCCCCGCCTACACACAGAAGATTTCCGTGGCCGTGATTCATATGGGATGAGGAAAGTACCTTTTCAATTATGTTTCTTAAACATTTCCCCCCCTACACACAGAAGATTTCCGTGGCCGTGATTCATATGGGATGAGGAAAGTACCTTTTCAATTATGTTTCTTAAACATTTCCCCCCCTACACACAGAAGATTTCCGTGGCCGTGATTCATATGGGATGAGGAAAGTACCTTTTCAATTATGTTTCTTAAACATTTCCCCCCCTACACACAGAAGATTTCCGTGGCCGTGATTCATATGGGATGAGGAAAGTACCTTTTCAATTATGTTTCTTAAACATTTCCCCCCCTACACACAGAAGTTTTCCGTGGCCGTGATTCATGTGGGATGAGGAAAGTACCTTTTCAATTATGTTTCTTAAACATTTCCCCCCCCTACACACAGAAGATTTCCGTGACCGTGATTCATGTGGGATGAGGAAAGTACTTTTTCAATTATGTTTCTTAAACATTTCCTCCCCTACAGACAGAAGATTTCCGTGGCCGTGATTCATATAGGATGAGGAAAATACCTTTTCAATTATGTTTCTTAATCATTCCCCCCCCCCCTACACACAGAAGTTTTCCGTGACCGTGATTCATGTGGGATGAGGAAAGTACCTTTTCAATTATGTTTCTTAAACATTTCCCCCCCCCTACACACAGAAGTTTTCCGTGACCGTGATTCATGTGGGATGAGGAAAGTACCTTTTCAATTATGTTTCTTAAACATTTCCCCCCCTACACAGAGAAGATTTCCGTGGCCGTGATTCATATGGGATGAGGAAAGTACCTTTTCAATTATGTTTCTTAAACATTTCCCCCCCCCCTACACACAAAAGATTTCCGTGGCCGTAATTCATGTGGGATGAGGAAAGTACCTTTTGAATTATGTTTCTTAAATATTTCCCCCCCCCCTACACACAGAAGATTTCCGTGGCCGTGATTCATGTGGTATGAGGAAAATACCTTTTCAATTATGTTTCTTAAACATTTCCCCCCCCCCCCTACACACAAAAGATTTCCGTGGCCGTGATTCATGTGGGATGAGGAAAGTACCTTTTCAATTATGTTTCCTAAACATTTCCCCCCCCTACACACAGAAGATTTCCGTGGCCGTGATTCATATGGGATGAGGAAAGTACCTTTTCAATTATGTTTCTTAAACATTCCCCCCCCCCCCTACACACAGAAGTTTTCCGTGACCGTGATTCATGTCGGATGTGGAAAGTACCTTTTCAATTATGTTTCTTAAACATTTCCCCCCCTACACACAGAAGATTTCCGTGGCCGTGATTCATATGGGATGAGGAAAGTACCTTTTCAATTATGTTTCTTAAACATTTCCCCCCCCCCTACACACAAAAGATTTCCGTGGTCGTGATTCATGTGGGATGAGGAAAGTACCTTTTCAATTATGTTTCTTAAACATTTCCCCCCCTACACACAAAAGATTTCCGTGGCCGTGATTCATGTGGGATGAGGAAAGTACCTTTTCAATTATGTTTCTTAAACATTTCCCCCCCCTACACACAAAAGATTTCCGTGGCCGTGATTCATGTGGGATGAGCCCCCTCTACACACAGAAGATTTCCGTGGCCGTGATTCATGTGGGATGAGGAAAGTACCTTTTCAATTATGTTTCTTAAACATTTCCTCCCCTACACACAGAAGATTTCCGTGGCCGTGATTCATATGGGATGAGGAAAGTACCTTTTCAATTATGTTTCTTAAACATTTCCCCCCCCCCCTACACACAGAAGTTTTCCGTGATCGTGATTCATGTGGGATGAGGAAAGTACGTTTTCAATTATGTTTCTTAAACATTTCCCCCCTACACACAGAAGATTTCCGTGGCCGTGATTCATGTGGGATGAGGAAAATACCTTTTCAATTATGTTTCTTAAACATTTCCCCCCCTACACACAAAAGATTTCCGTGGCCGTGATTCATGTGGGATGAGGAAAATAACTTTTCAATTATGTTTCTTAAACATTTCCCCCCCCCCTACACACAAAAGATTTCCGTGGCCGTGATTTATGTGGGATGAGGAAAGTACCTTTTCAATTATGTTTCTTAAACATTCCCCCCCCCCCTACACACAGAAGATTTCCGTGGCCGTGATTCATGTGGGATGAGGAAAGTACCTTTTCAATTATGTTTCTTAAACATTTCCTCCCCTACACACAGAAGATTTCCGTGGCCGTGATTCATATGGGATGAGGAAAGTACCTTTTCAATTATGTTTCTTAAACATTTCCCCCCCCCCCCCCCGTACAAATAGAAGTTTTCCGTGACCGTGATTCATGTGGGATGAGGAAAGTACCTTTTCAATTATGTTTCTTAAACATTTCCCCCCCTACACACAGAAGATTTCCGTGGCCGTGATTCATATGGGATGAGGAAAGTACCTTTTCAATTATGTTTCTTAAACATTTCCCCCCCCTACACACAAAAGATTTCCGTGGCCGTGATTCATGTGGGATGAGGAAAGTACCTTTTCAATTATGTTTCTTAAACATTTCCCCCCCTCCACACAAAAGATTTCCGTGGCCGTGATTCATGTGGGATGAGCCCCCTCTACACACAGAAGATTTCCGTGGCCGTGATTCATGTGGGATGAGGAAAATACCTTTTCAATTATGTTTCTTAAACATTTCCTCCCCTACACACAGAAGATTTCCGTGGCCGTGATTCATATGCGATGAGGAAAGTACCTTTTCAATTATGTTTCTTAAACATTCCCCCCCCCCCTACACACAGAAGTTTTCCGTGACCGTGATTCATGTGGGATGAGGAAAGTACCTTTTCAATTATGTTTCTTAAACATTTCCCCCCTACACACAGAAGATTTCCGTGGCCGTGATTCATGTGGGATGAGGAAAGTACCTTTTCAATTATGTTTCTTAAACATTTCCCCCCTACACACAGAAGATATCCGTGGCCGTGATTCATATGGGATGAGGAAAGTACCTTTTCAATTATGTTTCTTAAACATTTCCCCCCCCCCCCTACACACAGAAGTCTTCCGTGACCGTGATTCATGTGGGATGAGGAAAGTACCTTTTCAATTATGTTTCTTAAACATTTCCCCCCCCCCTACACACAGAAGTTTTCCGTGACCGTGATTCATGTGGGATGAGGAAAGTACCTTTTCAATTATGTTTCTTAAACATTTCCCCCCCAGACACAGAAGATTTCCGTGGCCGTGATTCATATGGGATGAGGAAAGTACCTTTTCAATTATGTTTCTTAAACATTTCCCCCCCTACACACAGAAGATTTCCGTGGCCGTGATTCATATGGGATGAGGAAAGTACCTTTTCAATTATGTTTCTTAAACATTTCCCCCCCTACACACAGAAGGTTTCCGTGGCCGTGATTCATATGGGATGAGGAAAGTACTTTTCAATTATGTTTCTTAAACATTTCCCCGCCTACACACAGAAGATTTCCGTGGCCGTGATTCATATGGGATGAGGAAAGTACCTTTTCAATTATGTTTCTTAAACATTTCCCCCCCTACACACATAAGTTTTCCGTGGCCGTGATTCATGTGGGATGAGGAAAGTACCTTTTCAGTTATGTTTCTTAAACATTTCCCCCCACCTACACACAGAAGATTTCCGTGACCGTGATTCATGTGGGATGAGGAAAGTACTTTTTCAATTATGATTCTTAAACATTTCCTCCCCTACAGACAGAAGATTTCCGTGGCCGTGATTCATATGGGATGAGGAAAGTACCTTTTCAATTATGTTTCTTAAACATTCCCCCCCCCCTACACACAGAAGTTTTCCGTGACCGTGATTCATGTGGGATGAGGAAAGTACCTTTTCAATTATGTTTCTTAAACATTTCCCCCCCTACACACAGAAGATTTCCGTGGCCGTGATTCATATGGGATGAGGAAAGTACCTTTTCAATTATGTTTCTTAAACATTTCCCCCCCCCCCCTACACACAAAAGATTTCCGTGGCCGTAATTCATGTGGGATGAGGAAAGTACCTTTTCAATTATGTTTCTTAAATATTTCACCCCCCCTACACACAGAAGATTTCCGTGGCCGTGATTCATGTGGGATGAGGAAAATACCTTTTCAATTATGTTTCTTAAACATTTCCAACCCCCCTACACACAAAAGATTTCGGTGGCCGTGATTCATGTGGGATGAGGAAAGTACCTTTTCAATTATGTTTCTTAAACATTTCCCCCCCTACACACAGAAGATTTCCGTGGCCGTGATTCATATGGGATGAGGAAAGTACCTTTTCAATTATGTTTCTTAAACATTTCCCCCCCCCCTACACACAAAAGATTTCCGTGGCCGTGATTCATACGGGATGAGTAAAGTACCTTTTCAATTTTGTTTCTTAAACATTTCCCCCCCCCCCTACACACAAAAGTTTTCCGTGGCCGTGATTCATGTGGGATGAGGAAAGTACCTTTTCAATTATGTTTCTTAAACATTTCCCCCCCTACACACAGAAGATTTCCGTGGCCGTGATTCATATGGGATGAGGAAAGTACCTTTTCAATTATGTTTGTTAAACATTTCCCCCCCTACACACAGAAGATTTCCGTGGCCGTGATTCATATGGGATGAGGAAAGTACCTTTTCAATTATGTTTCTTAAACATTTCCCCCCCTACACACAGAAGATTTCCGTGGCCGTGATTCATATGTGATGAGGAAAGTACCTTTTCAATTATGTTTCTTAAACATTTCCCCCCCTACACACAGAAGATTTCCGTGGCCGTGATTCATATGGGATGAGGAAAGTACCTTTTCAATTATGTTTGTTAAACATTTCCCCCCCTACACACAGAAGATTTCCGTGGCCGTGATTCATATGGGATGAGGAAAGTACCTTTTCAATTATGTTTCTTAAACATTTCCCCCCCCCTACACACAGAAGATTTCCGTCGCCGTGATTCATATGGGATGAGGAAAGTACCTTTTCAATTATGTTTCTTAAACATTTCCCCCCCCCCCCTACACACAGAAGATTTCCGTGGCCGTGATTCATATGGGATGAGGAAAGTACCATTTCAATTATGTTTCTTAAACATTTCCCCCCCTACACACAGAAGTTTTCCGTGGGCGTGATTCATGTGGGATGAGGAAAGTACCTTTTCAATTATGTTTCTTAAACATTTCCCCCCCCCACACACACAGAAGATTTCCGTGACCGTGATTCATGTGGGATGAGGAAAGTACCTTTTCAATTATGTTTCTTAAACATTTCCCCCCCTACACACAGAAGATTTCCGTGGCCGTGATTCATATGGGATGAGGAAAGTACCTTTTCAATTATGTTTGTTAAACATTTCCTCCCCTACAGACAGAAGATTTCCGTGGCCGTGATTCATATGGGATGAGGAGAGTACCTTTTCAATTATGTTTCTTAAACATTTCCCCCCCCCTACACACAGAAGTTTTCCGTGACCGTGATTCATGTGGGATGAGGAAAGTACCTTTTCAATTATGTTTCTTAAACATTTCCCCCCCTACACACAAAAGATTTCCGTGGCCGTGATTCATATGGGATGAGGAAAGTACCTTTTCAATTATGTTTCTTAAACATTTCCCCCCCTACACACAGAAGATTTCTGTGGCCGTGATTCATATGGGATGAGGAAAGTACCTTTTCAATTATGTTTCTTAAACATTTCCTCCCCCCTACACACAAAAGATTTCGGTGTCCGTAATTCATGTGGGATGAGGAAAGTACCTTTTCAAGTATGTTTCTTAAACATTTCCCCCCCCCTACACACAGAAGATTTCCGTGGCCGTGATTCATGTGGGATGTGGAAAGTACCTTTTCAATTATGTTTCTTAAACATTTCCCCCCCTACACACAGAAGATTTCCGTGGCCGTGATTCATATGGGATGAGGAAAGTACCTTTTCAATTATGTTTCTTAAACATTTCCCCCCCCCTACACACAAAAGTTTTCCGTGGCCGTGATTCATGTGGGATGAGGAAAGTACCTTTTCAATTATGTTTCTTAAACATTTCCCCCCCTACACACAGAAGATTTCCGTGGCCGTGATGCATATGGGATGAAGAAAGTACCTTTTCAATTATGTTTCTTAAACATTTCCCCCCCCCTACACACAGAAGATTTCCGTGGCCGTGATTCATGTGGGATGAGGAAAATACCTTTACAATTTTGTTTCTTAAACATTCCGCCCCCCCCCCCTACACACAAAAGATTTCCGTGGCCGTGATTCATGTGGGATGAGGAAAGTACCTTTTCAATTATGTTTCTTAAACATTTCCCCCCCCCCCGCTACACACAAAAGATTTCCGTGGCCGTGATTCATGTGGGATGAGGAAAGTACCTTTTCAATTATGTTTCTTAAACATTTCCCCCCTACACACAGAAGATTTCCGTGGCCGTGATTCATATGGGATGAGGAAAGTACCTTTTCAATTATGTTTCTTAAACATTTCCCCCCCCTACACACAGAAGATTTCCGTGGCCGTGATTCATATGGGATGAGGAAAGTACATTTTCAATTATGTTTCTTAAACATTTCCCCCCCTACACACAGAAGTTTTCCGTAGCCGTGATTCATGTGGGATGAGGAAAGTACCTTTTCAATTATGTTTCTTAAACATTTCCCCCCCCCCCTACACACAGAAGATTTCCGTGACCGTGATTCATGTGGGATGAGGAAAGTACTTTTTCAATTATGTTTCTTAAACATTTCCTCCCCTACAGACAGAAGATTTCCGTGGCCGTGATTCATATGGGATGAGGAAAGTACCTTTTCAATTATGTTTCTTAAACATTCCCCCCCCCCCCCTACACACAGAAGTTTTCCGTGACCGTGATTCATGTGGGATGAGGAAAGTACCTTTTCAATTATGTTTCTTAAACATTTCCCCCCCTACACACAGAAGATTTCCGTGGCCGTGATTCATATGGGATGAGGAAAGTACCTTTTCAATTATGTTTCTTAAACATTTCCCCCCCCTACACACAAAAGATTTCTGTGGCCGTGATTCATGTGGGATGAGGAAAATACCTTTTCAATTATGTTTCTTAAACATTTCCCCCCCCCCTACACACAAAAGATTTCGGTGGCCGTGATTCATGTGGGATGAGGAAAATACCTTTTCAATTATGTTTCTTAAACATTCCCCCCCCCCTACACACAGAAGATTTCCGTGGCCGTGATTCATATGGGATGAGGAAAGTACCATTTCAATTATGTTTCTTAAACATTTCCCCCCCCCCCTACACACAAAAGATTTCCGTGGCCGTGATTCATATGGGATGAGGAAAGTACCTTTTCTATTATGTTTCTTAAACATTTCCCCCCCCCCTACACACAAAAGTTTTCCGTGGCCGTGATTCATGTGGGATGAGGAAAGTACCTTTTCAATTATGTTTCTTAAACATTTCCTCCCCTACACACAGAAGATTTCCGTGGCCGTGATTCATATAGGATGAGGAAAGTACCTTTTCAATTATGTTTCTTAAACATTTCCCCCCCCCCCCTACACACAGAAGTTTTCCGTGACCGTGATTCATGTGGGATGAGGAAAGTACCTTTTCAATTATGTTTCTTAAACATTTCCCCCCCTACACACAGAAGATTTCCGTGGCCGTGATTCATATGGGATGAGGAAAGTACCTTTTCAATTATGTTTCTTAAACATTTCCCCCCCCCCTACACACAGAAGATTTCCGTGACCGTGATTCATGTGGGATGAGGAAAGTACCTTTTCAATTATGTTTCTTAAACATTTCCTCCCCTACACACAGAAGATTTCCGTGGCCGTGATTCATATGGGATGAGGAAAGTACCTTTTCAATTATGTTTCTTAAACATTTCCCCCCCCCCTACACACAGAAGATTTCCGTGGCTGTAATTCATGTGGGATGAGGAAAGTACCTTTTCAATTATGTTTCTTAAACATTTCCCCCCCCCCCTACACACAGAAGATTTCCGTGGCCGTGATTCATGTAGGATGAGGAAAATACCTTTTCAATTATGTTTCTTAAACATTTCCCCCCCCCTACACACAAAAGATTTCCGTGGCCGTGATTCATGTGGGATGAGGAAAGTACCTTTTCAATTATGTTTCTTAAACATTTCCCCCCCTACACACAGAAGATTTCCGTGGCCGTGATTCATATGGGATGAGGAAAGTACCTTTTCAATTATGTTTCTTAAATATTTCCCCCCCCCTACACACAAAAGATTTCCGTGGCCGTAATTCATGTGGGATGAGGAAAGTACCTTTTCAATTATGTTTCTTAAACATTCCCCCCCCCTACACACAGAAGATTTCCGTGGCCGTGATTCATGTGGGATGAGGAAAATACCTTTACAATTTTGTTTCTTAAACATTCCCCCCCCCCCCTACACACAAAAGATTTCCGTGGCCGTGATTCATGTGGGATGAGGAAAGTACCTTTTCAATTATGTTTCTTAAACATTTCCCCCCCCCTACACACAAAAGATTTCCGTGACCGTGATTCATGTGGGATGAGGAAAATACCTTTTCAATTATGTTTCTTAAACATTTCCCCCCCCCCCCGCTACACACAAAAGATTTCCGTGGCCGTGATTCATGTGGGATGAGGAAAGTACCTTTTCAATTATGTTTCTTAAACATTTCCCCCCTACACACAGAAGATTTCCGTGGCCGTGATTCATATGGGATGAGGAAAGTACCTTTTCAATTATGTTTCTTAAACATTTCCCCCCTACACACAGAAGATTTCCGTGGCCGTGATTCATATGGGATGAGGAAAGTACCTTTTCAATTATGTTTCTTAAACATTTCCCCCCCCCCCTACACACAGAAGATTTCCGTGGCCGTGATTCATATGGGATGAGGAAAGTACCTTTTCAATTATGTTTCTTAAACATTCCCCCCCCCCTACACACAAAAGATTTCCGTTGCCGTGATTCATGTGGGATGAGGAAAGTACCTTTTCAATTATGTTTCTTAAATATTTCCCCCCCCCCTACACACAGAAGATTTCCGTGGCCGTGATTCATATGGGATGAGGAAAGTACCTTTTCAATTATGTTTCTTAAACATTTTCCACCCCCTACACACAAAAGATTTCCGTGGCCGTAATTCATGTGGGATGAGGAAAGTACCTTTTCAATTATGTTTCTTAAACATTTCCCCCCCCGCCCTACACACAGAAGATTTCCGTGGCCGTGATTCATGTGGGATGAGGAAAATACCTTTTCAATTATGTTTCTTAACATTCCACCCCCCTACACACAAAAGATTTCCGTGGCCGTGATTCATGTTGGATGAGGAAAGTACCTTTTCAATTATGTTTCTTAAACATTTCCCCCCCTACACACAGAAGATTTCCGTGGCCGTGATTCATATGGGATGAGGAAAGTACCTTTTCAATTATGTTTCTTAAACATTTCCCCCCCCCTACACACAAAAGATTTCCGTGGCCGTGATTCATGTGGGATGAGGAAAGTACCTTTTCAATTATGTTTCTTAAACATTTCCCCCCCCCTACACACAGAAGATTTCCGTGGCCGTGATTCATGTGGGATGAGCCCCCTCTACACACAGAAGATTTCCGTGGCCGTGATTCATGTGGGATGAGGAAAGTACCTTTTCAATTATGTTTCTTAAACATTTCCTCCCCTACACACAGAAGATTTCCGTGGCCGTGATTCATATGGGATGAGGAAAGTACCTTTTCAATTATGTTTCTTAAACCTTTCCCCCACTACACACAGAAGATTTCCGTGGCCGTGATTCATATGGGATGAGGAAAGTACCTTTTCAATTATGTTTCTTAAACATTTCCCCCCCTACACACAGAAGATTTCCGTGGCCGTGATTCATATGGGATGAGGAAAGTACCTTTTCAATTATGTTTCTTAAACATTTCCCCCCCTACACACAGAAGTTTTCCGTGGCCGTGATTCATGTGGGATGAGGAAAGTACCTTTTTTATTATGTTTCTTAAACATTTCCCCCCCCTACACACAGAAGATTTCCGTGACCGTGATTCATGTGGGATGAGGAAAGTACCTTTTCAATTATGTTTCTTAAACATTTCCCCCGCTACACACAGAAGATTTCCGTGGCCGTGATTCATATGGGATGAGGAAAGTACCTTTTCAATTATGTTTCTTAAACATTTCCCCCCCTACACACAGAAGATTTCCGTGGCCGTGATTCATATGGGATGAGGAAAGTACCTTTTCAATTATGTTTCTTAAACATTTCCCCCCCTACACACAGAAGGTTTCCGTGGCCGTGATTCATATGGGATGAGGAAAGTACCTTTTCAATTATGTTTCTTAAACATTTCCCCCCCTACACACAGAAGATTTCCGTGGCCGTGATTCATATGGGATGAGGAAAGTACCTTTTCAATTATGTTTCTTAAACATTTCCCCCCCTACACACAGAAGATTTCCGTGGCCGTGATTCATATGGGATGAGGAAAGTACCTTTTCAATTATGTTTCTTAAACATTTCCCCCCCTACACACAGAAGATTTCCGTGGCCGTGATTCATATGGGATGAGGAAAGTACCTTTTCAATTATGTTTCTTAAACATTTCCCCCCCTACACACAGAAGATTTCCGTGGCCGTGATTCATATGGGTTGAGGAAAGTACCTTTTCAATTATGTTTCTTAAACATTTCCCCCCCTACACACAGAAGATTTCCGTGGCCGTGATTCATATGGGATGAGGAAAGTACCTTTTCAATTATGTTTCTTAAACATTTCCCCCCCTACACACAGAAGATTTCCGTGGCCGTGATTCATATGGGATGAGGAAAGTACCTTTTCAATTATGTTTCTTAAACATTTCCCCCCCTACACACAGAAGTTTTCCGTGGCCGTGATTCATGTGGGATCAGGAAAGTACCTTTTCAATTATGTTTCTTAAACATTTCCCCCCCCCCCTACACACAGAAGATTTCCGTGACCGTGATTCATGTGGGATGAGGAAAGTACTTTTTCAATTATGTTTCTTAAACATTTCCTCCCCTACAGACAGAAGATTTCCGTGGCCGTGATTCATATAGGATGAGGAAAGTACCTTTTCAATTATGTTTCTTAAACATTCCCCCCCCCCCCCTACACACAGAAGTTTCCGTGACCGTGATTCATGTGGGATGAGGAAAGTACCTTTTCAATTATGTTTCTTAAACATTTCCCCCCCCCCCCTACACACAGAAGTTTTCCGTGACCGTGATTCATGTGGGATGAGGAATGTACCTTTTCAATTATATTTCTTAAACATTTCCCCCCCTACACAGAGAAGATTTCCGTGGCCGTGATTCATATGGGATGAGGAAAGTACCTTTTCAATTATGTTTCTTAAACATTTCCCCCCCCCCTACACACAAAAGATTTCCGTGGCCGTAATTCATGTGGGATGAGGAAAGTACCTTTTCAATTATGTTTCTTAAATATTTCCCCCCCCCTACACACAGAAGATTTCCGTGGCCGTGATTCATGTGGTATGAGGAAAATGCCTTTTCAATTATGTTTCTTAAACATTTCCCCCCCCCCCTACACACAAAAGATTTCCGTGGCCGTGATTCATGTGGGATGAGGAAAGTACCTTTTCAATTATGTTTCTTAAACATTTCCCCCCCTACACACAGAAGATTTCCGTGGCCGTGATTCATATGGGATGAGGAAAGTACCTTTTCAATTATGTTTCTTAAACATTTCCCCCCCCCCCCTACACACAGAAGTTTTCCGTGACCGTGATTCATGTCGGATGTGGAAAGTACCTTTTCAATTATGTTTCTTAAACATTTCCCCCCCTACACACAGAAGATTTCCGTGACCGTGATTCATATGGGATGAGGAAAGTACCTTTTCAATTATGTTTCTTAAACATTTCCCCCCCCTACACACAAAAGATTTCCGTGGCCGTGATTCATGTGGGATGAGGAAAGTACCTTTTCAATTATGTTTCTTAAACATTTCCCCCCCTACACACAAAAGATTTCCGTGGCCGTGATTCATGTGGGATGAGGAAAGTACCTTTTCAATTATGTTTCTTAAACATTTCCCCCCCCTACACACAAAAGATTTCCGTGGCCGTGATTCATGTGGGATGAGCCCCCTCTACACACAGAAGATTTCCGTGGCCGTGATTCATGTGGGATGAGGAAAGTACCTTTTCAATTATGTTTCTTAAACATTTCCTCCCCTACACACAGAAGATTTCCGTGGCCGTGATTCATATGGGATGAGGAAAGTACCTTTTCAATTACGTTTCTTAAACATTTCCCCCCCCCCTACACACAGAAGTTTTCCGTGATCGTGATTCATGTGGGATGAGGAAAGTACGTTTTCAATTATGTTTCTTAAACATTTCCCCCCTACACACAGAAGATTTCCGTGGCCGTGATTCATGTGGGATGAGGAAAATACCTTTTCAATTATGTTTCTTAAACATTTCCCCCCCTACACACAAAAGATTTCCGTGGCCGTGATTCATGTGGGATGAGGAAAATAACTTTTCAATTATGTTTCTTAAACATTTCTCCCCCCCCTACACACAAAAGATTTCCGTGGCCGTGATTCATGTGGGATGAGGAAAGAACCTTTTCAATTATGTTTCTTAAACATTCCCCCCCCCCTACACACAGAAGATTTCCGTGGCCGTGATTCATGTGGGATGAGGAAAATACCTTTTCAATTATGTTTCTTAAACATTTCCCCCCCCCCTACACACAGAAGATTTCCGTGGCCGTGATTCATGTGGGATGAGGAAAGTACCTTTTCAATTATGTTTCTTAAACATTTCCTCCCCTACACACAGAAGATTTCCGTGGCCGTGATTCATATGGGATGAGGAAAGTACCTTTTCAATTATGTTTCTTAAACATTCCCCCCCCCCCCCGTACAAACAGAAGTTTTCCGTGACCGTGATTCATGTGGGATGAGGAAAGTACCTTTTCAATTATGTTTCTTAAACATTTCCCCCCCTACACACAAAGATTTCCGTGGCCGTGATTCATATGGGATGAGGAAAGTACCTTTTCAATTATGTTTCTTAAACATTTCCCCCCCCCTACACACAAAAGATTTCCGTGGCCTTGATTCATGTGGGATGAGCCCCCTCTACACACAGAAGATTTCCGTGGCCGTGATTCATGTGGGATGAGGAAAGTACCTTTTCAATTATGTTTCTTAAACATTTCCTCCCCTACACACAGAAGATTTCCGTGGCCGTGATTCATATGGGATGAGGAAAGTACCTTTTCAATTACGTTTCTTAAACATTTCCCCCCCCCCTACACACAGAAGTTTTCCGTGATCGTGATTCATGTGGGATGAGGAAAGTACGTTTTCAATTATGTTTCTTAAACATTTCCCCCCTACACACAGAAGATTTCCGTGGCCGTGATTCATGTGGGATGAGGAAAATACCTTTTCAATTATGTTTCTTAAACATTTCCCCCCCTACACACAAAAGATTTCCGTGGCCGTGATTCATGTGGGATGAGGAAAGAGGAAAATAACTTTTCAATTAAGTTTCTTAAACATTTCTCCCCCCCCTACACACAAAAGATTTCCGTGGCCGTGATTCATGTGGGATGAGGAAAATACCTTTTCAATTATGTTTCTTAAACATTCCCCCCCCCCCCCCGTACAAACAGAAGTTTTCCGTGACCGTGATTCATGTGGGATGAGGAAAGTACCTTTTCAATTATGTTTCTTAAACATTTCCCCCCCTACACACAAAGATTTCCGTGGCCGTGATTCATATGGGATGAGGAAAGTACCTTTTCAATTATGTTTCTTAAACATTTCCCCCCCCTACACACAAAAGATTTCCGTGGCCGTAATTCATGTGGGATGAGGAAAGTACCTTTTCAATTATGTTTCTTAAACATTTCCCCCCCCCCTACACACAGAAGATTTCCGTGGCCGTGATTCATGTGGGATGAGGAAAATACCTTTTCAATTATGTTTCTTAAACATTTCCCCCCCCCCTACACACAAAAGATTTCGGTGGCCGTGATTCATGTGGGATGAGGAAAGTACCTTTTCAATTATGTTTCTTAAACATTTCCCCCCCTACACACAG